>RJWM01006431.1:0-36125 GCA_004363535.1 Dasyprocta punctata
ATCGGTTTCTACTCTCATGCATCAGACTGACTTTGACCTCAACTTCTATCTATATAATTCTGTCTTAATATTTCTCTTTGAGCCCAGTGTAATCTAACCAGAGTCCACAAAATGACACTAGAGTTGCTCTGAGGTGTCCTCAAACCATCACTTTCCCCAATCAGTAACTTTCTAAGTAAACTTTCACCATCATCAAAAAGTTCAACACCTGACCATTCTACACAGGAAATTCTCTCTTCTTTCAGATTCTACACACATATTCTTGCTCCTTGTCTTCTCTTAAGGTTCCTATTTAGTCTCCTACACTCCTGCTTTCTGAAAACAGCCCACCCCCACACTCATGCCCTCTGTTCACTTCTTTGTCAATGTTATCTCTCCCACTGTCCTCAGAGATCCTTAATAGCCTTTTACACAAGGGCATACTGAATCCACACAGAACCCCATACAAAATCCAAAAAGCACCACAACTTCAGGCCTTAAACACAGTTGGGCAATGAGAGCAGAAACCATCATGGGGGACCAGCCTTTCCTGATCCAGGTGCCTGACACTTGCTGACCCTACCAGCAGCCGAAGCTAAAAAGAGGAGCCAAAGCTGAAAGCTGGGGCCAGCTCTACACATGGCACCAGTAGGTCTCTAACATGGCACAGAGACTCAGGCTAACTGCAACCAACTCACCTACTGAGTTCAGGGAATCTCACTGGTCTTTCAGCCATGAACCATGCAAAGGCCAGGTTCACTCATGATGCAATGTCTCATATCAGATGTCTGAAAAGAGGTCAGGCTCACCACACTGGCTCTTATTTAGTATATCATTGCTGCTCTCTGCTGGTCAAATGCATTATTCTCTTCAATTAAAATGAGCAGGGGTGTGGAATGGGTCAAAGATGGAAAACACAGTGTTTTCCAAATGCTCTGCACCAGTGTTAGACAGAGCTGTTAAAATGATTCACAGTCTACAAAACATACCCTTATGTAGAGAAATTGATTTTACTAAGGGCCTATTGGATGACTGTAGACGTACAATTAGTTCCCACTTTTGTAGCTCATTGATTAATGTAAAACATAGACTACTAAATTTCAGCATGCATTAAAATTAGTCACGACTTCTTAAATGCAGAACTTTCTATCATCCATCATGCTTGCATTTTTTGTAGGAAACTCGAAAAGATCTATTGAGGATAATTGCCTCATACACTAAAAAATCCTGAAACATTCTGAATCCTGAAATAAGTTAACGTTAGTCCGTTGTGTAATTTCTTTTACTGGAAACTTTTAAGTGTTAGCTTTTAATTATTCAGAATATTTGCATGCTAAGAGAGTTTCAAGAACAGCTTAGTGAGGACACATTTGGCTTCAAAACGCAATAGCAAGCTCAGTCACTCACCGGCTACATCATGTCAGTTACCTAATATATTCGAGTTCTGTTTTCTTCTATTGCCAAATACAGAAAGTAATAAACCCACTTCATCTGGTTATTATGCATAATAATTGAAATATCTCTTATATAAAGTACTTGTGCTATGCTGATACACATAGGCTTATGCAGGTATAAATTAAATTCTCAGTAAATCCTCTTACTCTTAATATTCTAATCCAGCCCAAGTGACAGAATTTACTTTATTTACTAAATCAAAGCCGTTTTCCCATAGGTTTCACATATATTCTATAGGTTGCTTGAGACTCTGACTTCTGGGTGACAGTCTTTACTCTGACACTAGCTGGGTAATTTAAAGTAATGTCTTAAATTTTCTGAGCCTTGAAAATGTTTCTGGGTATTTGCCTTGCCCTAAGGGGCCAACATATGTCCATATTTTCATTGTATTTACAACTGCTTAATGGCCTAGGGTACAAAGTGTTTTCTTTTCTGACCTTTTGTGCCCCACCTAATGACTTGCCTGAAGAACAAATAACCACTGGAGGAAGCTAGTAATCTTTACAGAGAAAAGTCAAAGGGTAATTTTTAGAAAGAACAATGGTAGCAGCACAGTTAACAGATCCATAATGCATTGCTCTTTTCAAATATTACTGCACCAATATGTGGCTTGACTGTTCTGTGTTTATTCGTTCAGCAAACAGGGATAGGGTTTTTACTTGGTTTGTGAGCAGGAACTTACAGTGTGTGGAGTCTTGTGGAAACTGCCCAGTTGCAAGAGGTAGGTTCTAGGCAGAAAGTTCCATATGGCTCCCTAGCATCCACATTTCTCTCTTATAAAGTACAGGTCTAAGACTAAATTGATTACAGCTCTGCAGGGAAGTGCTCCAGGATATGCACACCTAAGAGACATACTAGAAAGTTATATTTCAACTCATGCCAATCATTAAGTTCAGTAGGGATTGAAAGAGGGACACAGCAACATGAAGTCCCTACAGAAGACAGAGCCAGCTGAGATTCCATCTCACTCCAGAAATAATGGCCAAGATTAAAAAATCAACCAACAGCAAATGCTGGAGGGGCTGTGGGGAAAAAGGAACTCTTCTCCACTGTTGGTGGGAGTGGAGACTGGTGCAGCCACTGTGGAAGTCGGTGTGGAGATTCCTCAAGAAGCTAGGATTGGAGATCCCATTCAGTGCAGCTATCCCACTTCTGGGCATTTTCCCAGAAGAAATGAAAACATCATACCACAGTGATATCTGTGCACCCATGTTTATAGCAACGCAATTTGTAATAGCCAGATCTTGGAAACAACCCAAGTGCCCATCAATCAAAGAATGGATAAAAAAGATGTGGTATTTTTATACAATGGAGTACTACTCAGCTATTAAGAAAGACTCCATTGAGACTTTTGCAAGTACATGGTCACGACTTGAGACCATACTTGTAAATGAGATAAATCAAACCAACATGTGTAAATACCGTATTGTCTCCCTAGTGTAAGAAATGGAAAAGTATATCCAATCCAAAATCTATAATAAATACTATGTAAGGGTAAAAAACAGCTCAAAGAGCAAAAGTAACTGGGAAGGGAAAAGGCAGAAAGAGAAAAGGGAAGAGGAAAAGATATAAACCTGTATATATGTATATGTAAGATAACTAAAATGTACACACTGCTGAATCTATTCGTTATTGAGAAAGAACAATTAATACTCATGATTAGATCAATTTTACATGTCTATATCTGTTAATGTAAGTAACCATTTTAAAGATAACGATATGCAGTATTGCAACCATTGTCGTTTCTATCATCCGATTTTGTAAGCCTGCAATGCTACTGTTGTGTATTTACTCTAGTCGTTTGTTTGTCTCTTTTGCTTGTTGTCTTTGTTTTATATGTCATTTTTTTTTTGTTTTTTCTTTGCTTAAAAAAAATAATGTATCATTTCACCAAAGTAAATTAGCATTAAAAGTTTCATGGGTTTTCTTTAAATAAAGTAATAGTAGTACATAGTTTATTAGCATTGATACAAACAATATGTTGTGGAATTTTATATTTCAATAACCTGTACAGATATTTTGTTTGTCTCTTTTGCTTGTTGTGTTTGTTTTATATGTCCTTTTTTCTGTTTTTTCTTCACTTAAATAAATTAAAAAAAAGAAGACAGAGCCAGTCAGACTCTGTGTTCTGAGACCACTTAAAGACAATGGTTAGTCCAGGACAAACCATTAATAGACAAATGTGTCCACAGTGGTCATCACCCCTTTTCCTTAAGAACCAGCCCCATTTATTTGTGTGTTCCTTCGTCCTCCAGCAAGATCTCTCCAACCTTTACACCACTGATGATGTAGAAACTCAGCAGGATCCCGCTCTAGTTCTTCCTTTAACTTTTCCTCTGTGAGTATCCAGTCTGTTTTCAAAGTTGATCTCTGTCCCATTTCTTTAAACACTATTACTGAATTAATAGACATTTGATGTCATTGTTATTGTTATTTGTCTCACCATATTGGTGAAATACCTTAAAAATAAGGACCAGAATGGAACATGGTAAAAGGATCACCTCTCAGGGTGAGTCTGCAAGGCCAGAAAGGTCTCAGAGCCCCTTTAGGATTTTGGTAGCTGACCACGATCGTTACTGGTTTCCAGAGAAGCTGCCCCATCACAGAGTAAATACTGAATTCTCATGGAGAACAAACCGCACTGTCTCCAAAAGAGGGGAGCAGTGGGTGGCATTTCCACAAATGGCAAACAGCCAAAACACTTAGGTCCCTTTAAAGGGCACCCCTCAATTCTGAATGCTTTTGGATCGAAAACAGAAATGGATTTTTACTCTTTCTTCCCCTGTTATCTTTTTTCACCTTTCAATACTTTGCAAGCTTGAAGACCCCATAACTTTAGGACAAAAAGAGGGTTCATTTGTATGTACTTTTATTAAAAATCTATTTTTGGTTTCATGTAATCTAAAAAGAAAGTTGATTTTAGCACATGTCCTAGACCTGACTATAACTGCTCAGTTTAAAACGGTGTTTTTAAACCAGGCGTGGTGGTGCACGCCTTTAATCCTAGCTCTCCAGAGGCTGAGGTAGGAGAAACATTGTGAGTTTGAGGCCGGCTTGAGCCACAACGGGAGCACAAGGCCAGTCTGAGCTTCATAGTGTGACCCTGCCTCAAAAAACTAGGGTCAGGAGTTTGGCTCAGTGGC
Source organism: Dasyprocta punctata (assembly GCA_004363535.1). Classification (NCBI taxonomy): domain Eukaryota; kingdom Metazoa; phylum Chordata; class Mammalia; order Rodentia; family Dasyproctidae; genus Dasyprocta; species Dasyprocta punctata. The sequence goes on from RJWM01006431.1 coordinate 4,578, forward strand.
TTAAGTACCTTCCTGGCAAGCGTGAAGTTGTGAGTTTGATCCCAGGTGCCACAAGAACCTTTGTTCTTCGTCTGCTCCACACACAGCAGATTCCTATGTGGCACCTATTCCTCAGCAGAGGATAGTTATGGTGAGATTATTGACACTGTAATACAAAAAGTAGTGGAACACTTCATAATGGGAAACATGCTATAGAAAACTTCAAATGTTGACATGAGCATGTCTACAAATACTGGTAATGGAAATGTTCTTTTCTTAAAATGATTGTTTTATTCCTTACCCTGTTTTTCTAAGTCTTGAAGCATCAACTTCAAGTCTAACAGAAACATCTGATGGTCAGATGTTCCAGTACACACGTACATTCTCTACAATCTAGTCAACTTGTCCATTCCCAGACATCGCCACCTTGTGACTTCCTCATGGTTGTTTCTGCTACCTCCTTTTCAATCCCAGCTTCCTCTCATCCTTGCTTCTTAGGGATCCCATTCCATTTGTTTAAGCATTATGAGTTCCTCAAAACTAATTCTAAATATTCTACTTGCCATTGGATTCTCCCATTTTATTGTATGTTTACTCTGAATGTCAAATTTTATATTCCCACACATTGTCAAAACACAAAGATCCTTTTTCATGCAAGGTTCTTTCTGTCTGGAAAGTCTGTTCTCAGGTTTTTCACATGGGAATCACTCATGCTTCAATTCCTAACCCATTCCCAGTACCTGCTTGGGCAGGAGTGAGCCTCTTCTCTTTTGTTCTCCTGAAATGGTTTCCCATCCCTGTGGTAGGTAGCATCATGATGACTTCATGAAGAAATCTCAGTTTTCACCATCAGGGAATAAATATGTTATTTTTTACAAGGAAAGGGACTTTGTATATGCGATTTAATTAAGAATCAAAATAAGGAAATTATCCTGGATTATCCAAATAGGCATAATGTATTTAAAGAGGTCATAAGTAAAACAGAGGTGCGAGACTGGATATTAGAGGAAAGCAGCATGAGAAAGACTTAGTCTGGCATTGCTGGTTTTGAAGCCCTATGGAGCCATGAGACAAGGACTATAAGCTGCCTCAAGAAGATGGAAATGGCAAGAAAACGGATTTTCCCTTATAGCCTCCAGAAAAAGATACAACCACTTGCTGTTAGCTTAGTGAGACTTGTAGCCTCCAGACAAGATACCATCTTACTGTTATGACACTGAATTTTAAGCCATCAATTTTGTAGGAATCTCTTACAGCAACCATAAGGAACTCAATCACTTCTGTCTTAATACTACCTAGCTATTTTTTAAAACTTGGGTTTACAATTTTCTTTGTTTTCTTTGTTCTAATAAAGTAGCCCACATCACAGCAAATTTTATCGATGAGTTGTCTCTGGAGCAAGACTTAGGAAACTGAAAACTGCATTGTTAACTAATGCAGATTTGTTACTTAACTATTTGCTTTGTTCTCTGAGGACAAAAAAAAAATGGAAGGGAATTAAAATAAGAAGAAAATATAAAGGTAAATAAAAATAAGCAGCTCATTCAGATTTATAATCAGACGTACATTAATTAGGTAACTTGGAAGAAGGGTCAACAGTAAAGTTGACATTAGGAAATCTGTGTGAATGAGGACATGTGACCCAAAAGACCCTTTAGTGAAGGCCTCCTTGCCTGTTTGCCAAGGGTATTGCCACCTGGCCATGTCCATCTGCCTGGTCTTCCAGTAACAGGCCCAGCTGCAGGTGGCTGGCTTGCCCATGACAGTGCCCATGCCGCCTTCAGCCAGTGGTACATGAGATCTCCATCTTAGCCCAATTCAGGAAAACTCTAGAAGGACATCCTAGCTTTGGTGTTTCCCTGTGGGACTGGCCGAAGCATTTGTTGAACGTGTGTCACAGCTTCAGATCTTCTGCCTACTCTCTTTTTCTTTATTTCCACAGTTCAACGTCTATATTTCAAGGGCATTCCACATTAAATATTCCGCACACTGGATATCATCTCAGGGCTGCTCCCTGGCGACTTCAGCCAGTGACGCTATTTTTAGAGTGAAGAAAACAAAAGTGTAGAAAGGCTATCTAAGCAGCTCTCAGTCTGCCCTGAACCCTGCTCTTTGTAATGCTCTGAGCTCACACTGGGCCGTGTCAAGTCAAAGTCACAGGATGAATATTTTTGGAAACTCAATTTTGACCAATTAATAGAATTTGAAAGCTCTATTTTAGGCTAGAGAGATCATAGTTAAATGCAATATTCAATAAGTTTTAAGAGAAGGCAAGCTCTTTCAAAAAACATAATCTCTTATTTATGCCAGGCTGCTTTACCATAAGCACTGGTGTCAGATTGCCTGTTTTCAATCCCTGTTCGATGGCTTAAGAGCTATAAGGGCATCTGTGCGTGGCTTATGCTTTGTGTGTCAACCTCTCCATCTAAAAATAAATGCAGGACAATGCATGTGCCTTTGCAATACTGAGATATTGAGGAGAATTGAATTAGGTAATATATGTGAAGTTCCCAAAACAATGTTAGGTACATCATAAATCTTCAGTGTAAACCGGGCGTGGTGGCGCACGCCTTTAATCTCAGCACTTTGGAGGCTGAGGTAGGAGGAGCGTTGTGAGTTTGAGGCTGACTTCGGCTACAATGCAAGCGCAAGGCTGACCTGAGCTACACAGTGCGACCCTGCCTCAAAAAAACTAGGGTTGGGAGTTTGGCTCAGTGACTTAAGCACCTGTCTGGTAGGCATGAGGCTGTAAGTTCGATCCTTGGTGAAAAAAAAAAAAATTCTCAGGGTACACAATGTTATCAAAGCCCAAGGCTACATTTCCTTGCCTTCATTAGAAAATAATTAAATAATACAACTGAATTGACTGCATATTAGAATTATACATCCCCCCTCTGCTTTGATTTTACTATACAACTTCATTTTAATAATTTTTTTGTCTTCATCAAGGTACCCCACTACTTTAAAAACCAGGTTGAATTTATCAGTTAGTAAATCTCTAATATCCTATTGTCATATGCCAAATCAAGTCCAAACTCCGTAGGGTGATGTTCAATGCCATCTGTGACACCAGCCTCACCCATTCCTCCTGTCTCTTTCTTTGAATTTGGGTGATAACATGAGCTTCACTGGTTGCTGGCCTCATTTCTGTCTGCTAGAGTGCAGCTGGCCCCTACCTCTGCCACCACTAGCTCGTATTGTTGGATCGGTCACATGCTCATTGCTTTCAATAACTACATATTACTATTGACCATTTTGGTCAAAGTGTGGCTTAAACAGTATACACAAATAGACTGTAAGTGCCTTAATAGCAGGGAGCCTGTGTTTTCTTCACAAAGAGAAGCTTGGTAATTGTTCTTAGAGTAGATATTAAATCATTATTTCCACAGAAGTACCATTTACTCAATAACGATTTTTTTGATATTGTTTATTTTAGTTAAGAAAAACTGTCAGCAATCATTTGAAGAAAATAAGAAGAGGAAATTTGCCTCTCTGGTGCTGAAAATTAAATTTCTGATTTTATGTAAGCGTTTGGTTTGTGTGCTCTATTGGCGAAACCTTTGAATATAAAATTATCATACATGAGTCTAGATAGTGAAAATTTAAAGACAGTGTGCTGCATCTCTTACTGAAATACACACTGTAATTCTATAAAAATGTATTAATGTGTAATGAATATTTCAAAAGAAACTGAATGGATTCAACCAGAAAATCTTAGTTGAAGATATTGAAGCTGAGATAAACCAAGGTGCTACATAAGTTTGGATGGAGTGTTTTAGCAAAAGATAACACAAAGCACTTCACAAAACAAAAACAAAACTGAACAACCTACAAGCTTAGATGAGAGGAGGGAAAATCACCAGACACAGGAAGTTTCTGTATCATTTTCTTGGTGAACAGCTTGGTCTGATATAATAAGGAGCTTAGGCCACTTAAGAGACAGGGGAGAGGCTATGAATTAGCTAACTTTGGGGATGTTAACACTTTTCCTATTTCTGGGACAAAATACTGGACATTTGGACCTTAAAGGAGAAGAGATTTATTTTGGTTCACAATTTATAGGATTTCTTTATGGTTGGTTGGGTCTAAGGCAGAAATGGCAGGACAGAAGGGTGTGGTGGAGAAAATCTGCTCAATGCATGGTGGTGGGAAGCAGAGAGAGAAGGGAAGAGAAAGGACAAGAGTATCTGCTTCCCGGTCACACGTCCCATGGCACAACTCTTCTGACCAGGTCCTTCCTCCTTACTCATCAATGGATTAACTTCTAATGAGTTAGTGCTGCCCCCATCTAATTATATTCCTGAAGTCTCACCTGATAACGCGTGGGGTTTGGGGGGAACGTTGTGGTTCTAAACTATGACCATATTGAGTGTTATAAAATGGGAGAGGCTAAGTGATCCATAAATCCTAGTACCTTACAGTCCTGGAAGAGGACAGTCTAGGTTATAGTTTTTTTATGACTTCAACTGTCTCATTTTTGAGATGTGAGAAACACTATCTCCAATCATCTCCAAACTGCCTCATCAGACAACTTCTCAGGGTTCCAAGGGTACAGAGGCTCCTGATCTGTCAGATGGAGGTCAACAGAGGAGTTCTCAGTTCAGAGTTCCCTACTCTTGTGTACTATCTGCATCCCTTCACACACACACACACACACACACACACACACACACACACACACATGCACACAGTGTTTATATGTATTCACAATGTTACAGTGCAGTTATGGTTTAGATCCACAGTGTTCCTCCAGAATCCCAGGTGTTGTAAGGTGAGGTGTGTGGAAGATGATTAGACGTGGGGGGCGGGTACTTGAAAGGAGATTCTTACCTAGATCACCCAGATTAAAATTCAGGCCCTCAGTACTTTGATTTTGGTTTCACGACATCTTAGGTAAAAAACTCAGCTGAAACATACTGGACACCCCATAGGCAGGACTAAGGGATAATAAATGGTATTGACTTAAGTCATTTGATTTATGGTAATTTGTTAGGCAGTAAGAGAAAACTAATCCTTTTGGTATCTTCAATTGACAGCTAGGCTTTGTCTAAGAGCATCTTTTGTGATTCTTATTCTATGAAGTTACTGGGCCTTTCAATTTCCTTGAGTCATTGCACAACTCTGTAAGTTCTTGGTAACTGATATCAATAAAAGACTTTTGCCCAGAGACATATGGATGAATTTATCCATCAAAAATATAATCCTTCACTGCTCATGGAATAAATTGGTATTTTACTTATTTGTAAACTCATATAAGCATTGCTCGCATGACAATGTATGAGAGGTACTTTAAATTTTTCTTTGAACCATTTGTAAAGGAAGTTTCATTCAAGAGTTAAATAAAATCTTTGGCATGTGCTCATTCTATATCCTTCTAAGATCATGACGTTGTCTTCTTTAGAAATGTGTCATTTAATAAGAACACACTCAAGGATTTTAAAAATGTACTGGGCAGGGACAAATATTTATTCATCCCATAACTCATGTGAAGAGAGAGTTAAATACTGCACCTAGACTCTCACCTTATTCCTCACACCAAATCCCTGAACCTGGTAATAACAATCTGTTTTTGAAATAAGGAGAACAAGACTCAATCATACCACACAGTTTATTGAAGAGAACACAGTGTTGGTTGGGGTCTTGGAGCTGAGATTCTAACACCCTGGAGTCTAAGGTTACTACTATTCTCATTCTGCTGTAGGCCTTTCCAATGCAAAATGGACCTCTTTTCCTTAAATTCTAATCCAGCGCCTTCTTCCTTTATCCCTAGTCCATTCCTCATGCCAGCGTTTTCATAATCACTCACATTCAGTAGCTTACAATCATGTTTTCCTTTCATTTTTCTTTCTCCCTAATTCAACTAGTTATCAAATGCTACAAAGCAGCATCTGCCATCTCTCTTGTAGCTTCTCATACCCTATTTCTCCTACCATTACCCTCACTATAGCACAAATAGGTACAGACAGTCGGATTCAAGTTCTAGGTGCCTGGCACTTCTACTTTTTGGAAAGTCACATTTAGGGGAATATAGTTAACATACAGTACTATGAATACAAAATTAAATACAAATTCAGATTGGGAAAGGAAACCACAAGAAATTAGTGGCTTTAGAATTTTACACTCCTTCGTTTTGAGAACTTTATTGAAATCTATCAGAAGGATTTACATAGATACAATTCCTGACAATAACCTGGTTCCTTTTCCACTCAAAACTCCCTGAAATTCCAGCTGCTAGCAGATTTATGCAAATGAGAGTTTGGAAATTCAGGCTTCCTTATTCTAGTGCCTTAGAGGCCACTGTAAGTGATTTCTCTACTCTATAGTCTTTGGAAGTGGAAAGAGGTCACAAACCTGGGAGATTTTAAATACTCAAATTCCAAAACTGCAACCTGAGCTCCTAAATAAAAAGCTCAAGGGCATCTGTACTTCTACAAAACTGCAAAGGTGAAAAGAATGCAACTGACCCGGGTATTCAGAGTTTGGAAAACTCTGCTCTGGGAAAAGTGCCAAAAAAGTGACCCAGTCCACCGTTTCTTAGACCTGAAGTTCTCAAAGAGCAAAAGAATCCTCCACTGTTTCCTGGGACCAGGAATCTATTCATTTGTAAAGACAGAACCTGAAAAAATACAGGGAAAAGGTGCTCTGATAAAAATCTGAGCTTTTCTCTCTCTGCAGTTAGTGTATATTGGCCTAATTCAAGTAAAATAATAAAGCTGGTGATCATCAGGGCACAGAAAATGGTTAGATTCTCAAAGGAAATGAGCACACGCATCCCAAGAATAAGAGAAGTCACACAGGACCAGAAAAGGAATTTCTTTGAGTGCCATACAGAAGAAATATTTCACTAATCCCTGAGCTAGATGGGCTGTACATAAATATTAGTACCATGCTATAAATAAATCTGTGTATTAATTATAATTATTTTCTCTACATTATGCCTAAATTATACTATTTCAGTATATGCAATCCATTTTAAAGTATGAATTCTGTCATTTACATATATGTGTGTGTGTATATATATATATATATATATATATATAAACTTTACAATGCTTATCACTGAAAGAATTGTTTCAGATTTTTTGAATCTGTATTCCATAAAAGAGAAAAAATTTAAAGTGCAACAGTAATATGAAGAATCAAGATTCCACTGGCCATGGTGAGAAGCTCCACTTGCCAACATTAAGTTTATATTCTTATGAAAACACACGGGCCCCAAATGAAATGCAGGTGAAAGGGTCTACTCTACTTCTGAAATGATGAAAATAAATCTTCCTGTCATTTAATGTCACAGTCACACAGTCCCCAAATAGCAACCCATAGGTAGAACCCTGGGTAAGTCTGTTATCGGAGTGATGTGTCTCCCATATGGCAAGTCTCTGGGAAATATATATTAAAAAAAATAGCAGTGTAAAATATATGGCAAGTCTCTGTGAAATATAAAAAATGAAATATCAGTGTAAAAGACATTCTTGCTTGTGAAACGAATATAAAAATCTCAAAACACAGCTGAATAAAAACTAACTTGATATTCAGAATTAGCCAGGAAATGACTCAGTATGCGGGACAATGAGAATTGTAAATGAATATTGGAAAAATATCCAGTTACTCTGTGAAGATGTGTTCCATTTTTCCTGTGTTGGAATTCTGTTCGCCCCCTGATATATTCATATCCTTCTGCAGTGTTAAATGGGACCCTGCTCTCTGTTCCAGTAGTCAACAAGCAGTGTTAAGTATTCTCAAGTTCCCTGGCTTTATGTTAAGGAGCACAGCCCCAGCCGAGACCGAGGAGAGAAGGGGTGGAGTGTCTAAGCCCTGCACAGTCCTGCATGCAGGTGGGAAGGGTTTACTCCCAGAGCAAAGGCCCGGGTTCTGTCCCTTAATTCAACTCAGAGATCCCTCTCCCTCCACTCTCAACCTTGTGGTTCTAGTAATTATTTCTCCTTTCCTTTAGGTCTCAGGGGCTGATATGCCATGGTCTGGCCAGTTTGAGAAAATGTACTTTTCCTTGTAGTTTCCCTGTACCTTTCAAAATACTTGTTTCATGAAACCCTTCTCAAATCACCCAGTTTGTTCTTTCATACCTTCCTGACCTGAATGTTGACTGACATATTTGCTGACTACTTCTCCCAGTGCGTGTATTACTCATCAAATGACTGGAGTAGGCTCTAACGTAGAATTTACCTTTATAACCAAAGTGTAAACAAGGCCTTTATTCTTAATGCTTCAAAACTAGATTTATGGCAGGATATTTTTCAGGTTGTAGTTTAGACCATCAGAAAAGAAAAGAAAAAAATGTAGTAGTTTTTAAGTAGTTCGCCCACATGCAAATTACTACAGTTTCCCTCCCAAATCATATATTCAATAATCTATAGTACTAAAATTGAGAAACTGTAGCCTAATGACAACATTTGATGTAAGGCCTTTAACTCAGTACTTTAAATCCACCACAATGCTTGTACTTGCTGTATTGCATTGTCTGCCTTTCCACTAACAATAATCTGTGTACTCTTGAAAATATCTTATCATTACACAAAAGGGCACACTCCATACAATAAAACTTCACACAGTAGAATTACATAGTATATTTGAGGTAACAGTTGCTAACATATTGGACAGAAAGGTGAGTGATGAAGTTAGTGATCTGGTGATATGAAAGAGTGACTCTACCCAAAACATAATCGAATGACTAAATTAATGCAATTTTTATCTATCACTTCAACATTTAGGTATTCTACAATGGTACTTGTGTTTTATCTGACATCCATAAGACATATTTATACCATTCTACCATGTGCTTTCACCGCATCCTAATTATTTTATCAATGTTAACATTTAAATGTGAATAGTAAACTTTTACTGTCAAGATGCATTATTCTTTGGCTCTTTTTCAGTTCAAAAAATATGGTTCCTGAAAGGGAAGTGAACAAAATTCAAACTGTGATACTCCAGAAAAAAAGAAAGAAAGAAAGAAACTGAAGTAAATGACATTAAGAAAGGCCAAGTGACAAATCACAGCAGATAACAGACAGTGTATCCATACTAAGGAAGAACAATTCAATTTGCTAAATTGTTTTATTTATCTCTGAAAAACAAAATGAATGTTCTATCTGTTTTAATGAACATTCAAACTTTACCAAATTGAAAATTGTACTGCTTCCAATCTGTCAGATTTGGACACAGTAAAAGAAGACATGAATTAAATTGGCTTTGTGTATCCTACATTAAAAGATAAATTGTTAGCTTAGAAATATCTCTCCCAGGAGCTCCACTTGAAGCAAAATATTTTGCTTAAGAGGAATTACATCAGTCTGCAAACTAAATAATAACTGATTATTTCTTAGCCTTTAAATTTCAAATAGTCTTGAAATTCTAATGCACGAAGACTAAGATTATTCAAAGAGAAAGATCTAGTTTGATCAAAAACATTGGCTGTGAATGAAAAAGCATATTTTTAGTTTTCAGCTAAACAATTTAGCAAACCCTTGAAATTTTTTCGCTTTCATCCTTCATGCATTTATGCATGTTAGCACTTTCTGAAATACTCCTATACGTGAGGTTTGTCCTAGGAAATAGGAATTAAATATTGAAACATGCTTGTCTTCAAGAAAGAGTAAATCAATGAGTAAATTTCACCCAAATAACTGGAATGACCAATACTAGAAAACACACTAGGTCACAAATCCACTGATCCAGTATCCTTTGAATGGAGTCTTGAACATAGTCAGGAAGCTCTTGAAAATCTTCTGCAATATCTGACATGAACCACTCCAGGAATCTTAAGAATTTGAAGTAGTAGAACTATACATAAAGTTTTGAAAAAAAGATGCTGTTGATGTGAATTAAAATCAAGAAGGTACTTTTAAAACATCAAGGTGAAATTAAAAATGCACTTAGCCTCAGAATTCTTGTTAATAATGAGAGAGACTTTCCAAATTTGACTAAAGGAATGTTGATAGCAGTGAGGTCAAGAAAATAGATTAATTGATTTTTATTTGAACTTAACAGGAATTTATGATTTGGAGACCTCAGAAAGGAGAAGTAGGAAGCAAGAATAGGAATAGAAATATGAAAGGAAAGACAAAAAAAAGTGAGAATAAGGATTCTAAATTATTTGTTTCACAGTGTTGAAAATACTTTTTAAACTCTTCTAATAGTATTTAGCAATATTTTAATCTTTAAAGTCCTCTAATAATATATCCTGCAAAGACAAAATAGAGAAATGGATTTGCAGTGTTTTGTTTTGTGTTTGTGGAAATCAGAGTCTAATTCTACATCCACGGTGATTACGATGGCAGAGATGGACTGGTAGAATGACTTGTCCAAATGAACAGATAAGTAAAATAGAATTTGATGAAGAGAGGATGTAGGAGTCAGAAGTGACTCTGGAAGTTGTAGAAAACTTGGAGACGGGACTTTTCTCAGGGACCTCTGCAGTGCTTGAAGTAAACATTTTAGTTCCAAGAAGCCTAAAGCCCTAGTGGACTCTTAGAATATACACAACCAGCGAAAGCTTGGAACTGATTAATGATAATGGAAATGTCAGGCAGTGTAGTGCTTCATTCCATCTATGCCCTAAATACACTGATGAGGGTTTGGAGGGAGGCAAGTCTAAAGGGAGAGAGGCTCCTTAGGCAAGCATCAGTGTTGGTTGGTCACTTACAAAGCCACCACCTACTCTATGTTCAGGCAAGGCTCCTCAATGATGAATTCAGTTCTCCTGGTCTAAATCAGCAGACCCAGGCCATGTACATAGATCTCAGTCAGGTACCTTACCTCTAGTCTTAGAGGAGGGTGCAAAGTCATCGAGTGATTACATCTGTGCATGTATACACTGGAAAGGGTACAATCACAAAGGAAGAAAATAAGATGACAAAATTGTTTATTACTCTGAGACAATTTGAGAGAATAAAGTAAGAAAATTGATGAGCACTTAATTGAATCATTGAAACTTATCAGCCCCTCATTTTGTAGTTCTGCCCTGATGAAAAAGTAGACCTAAATTCAGGCTATCAGTCTTAATAAGCAGTTAATAAGAAGATTGAAATAAAGGCAATTTGTTGAGCGCCTTGAAAATAGAAGCTCCAAACTAATCATTACTTATTGTTCATCAACGCAGAAATTAATGAACATAATTTACATCCCTGTTACCAGCACATTTAGTTTACATAATTTAATCTATATGTTGTCATTATAGAATTACCTAAAGATCCACTCACTATAAAGGTCAAAAGTACTTCCATAATACTGAAATGTCTTATAGCCAGGCATGGTGGCACACATCTGTAATCCTAGCACTTGGGAGGCTGAGGCAGGAGGATCAGTGCAAGTTCGAGGCCAGCATGGGCTACATAGTGAGCCCTGTCTCTTTTAAATAATTCCAAGGATTATGGACTATAAATATAAGCCTAGGAATGTTTGTTAAAAGAGATACCTGTGATAGAATCCTTTCTTCCCTAAAGGCTTAAATTTGTCACAGGAGGGTTATTCTAACCATGAATGCTAGCGACGGTGACATCATTAACCCAGGTTCAAGCAGCATAAACTATATAAAAGACAATTTTATTAAAATTACAACTACACCCAACAAATTCCACAGGCTCCTTCAATAACACCTGGCTCTTACTTCCTGGTCTTGATCTGCTAGGATCTTCATAATGAAATACTATAGTTTGGGTGGCTTTGGGCAAAAATAATGCATTTTTCTTCCTAAGGAAGTTATCTCAGGTATCTGTATTAGTGGCGAAAAGTTGAATGAAACAGTAATGATTTGCCAGTGAGGAGTCACATTCCTTTCTTTGGAGTTAATTTTAGGGTAAAATAAGGTAACTCAAGTACATTTAATTTAAAACAGAAAGTTAAATTGCATTTATTTCTTGTTCAGTGGCTGAAGGGAAGCAGACATAACAAGAGAAGCAAGAAGCAGTTCTGCACTTTCAGCAGCTCAGAGTACAATAGAGTTATTTAGCCAAAGTGAATGCATATTTAAAGAGAAGGAACAAAGAAATTCAAAGTAAAATGATATCCAAAGTATCTGCAAGATGATTATTATTTATTGTATTTTCAACTTGATTCAGAATCACAGCTAGCATTTTACATCACAGGAAATTTTACTTGCACAAGCCTGTGTGGTTCAGAACCACCAAGATTCTTATCTTATTGATGTTGGGACAGCAACCCAGAGAGTGCAAGAAATTCATAAGAGCCACAACAGAGAAGGACATGGGATTATTCAACACACATCTGTGTTAAGGATAGAATGCCAACAGATTTAGGAGTCATCATGCTCCCTACTGACTCCGTATTTCCAGATTTGATGCCTGGGAATCAAACCTGGGGCGCTGTGAAACAGTTTAACCTCATGTATTGTATGTAGTGACATGTGAAACTTGGTTTTCTGTAACAAGAAAGATAAATATTTTGGACTTTCTTCTTTCTGGGCTGTATTTTTTCTCAGATCCACACTTTACTATTTTGTTGTTGTGGTTGCTTAACACTCCTTTAAAAATGCAAAACACATTCTTAGTTTTTAGGCAGTACAAGAACAGTCTAGGCCAGATATGCTCGTAGGTCATAATTTGTTGATCCCTACTTTAGGAAGGTGGAAGAGAACCACTGAAGGTCTTCACTGTAACAGAGCCAGGAGGATATTCTTCATGCTTCTGCATGCTTCCAGACTTCCTTTACATAAGAGATAAATTAATATCCATCTCTCTGAGCTACTATTACTTTATTTTTTTCTCTTATGTAGACAAATGTATCCCAACTGATAAATCTTCCTCGAAAGAGATGTACGTATTGTCTCTGCCAAGGAACCCAAGACGACATTCTTTTGAAAAGGATGCTATGGATAGAAGCACATAGATGGGAAAAACTTTCAAGGGCATACTAAGGAGATCAGGTTGAAGCAAAGAATCTGCTATGCAGGTATGGAAAGGCACAGTGATAAATGTAATCTCATTGGTATATCAGGGAAATTCAGTTGAATACAGTCCTGGGAGCTAGGATGAACAATTCACACTTGATTCAATAGGTAATAAAGAGCCATTGTAGGTTCCTACTCTAGGAGGGCATGAGAAAGGCATGCTTTAGAAGGGGTCATTTGTTAGTAATGTATTCTTGACTAGAGTGGGCATGCTCGCTGCCGAGTGGCCTGCAGGTTGATTTTTGAGTTTGAAATAGCAATGGGAAAAAAAGGTGAGTCTGAGCAATGGAAAAAACACAGGAGCAGAAGAAGCAAATGAATATTTGTTAAATAAATGCGCATAAAACTTGAGAGAGGAAAGTCCAATATTTCTTCAGTTAATAAACCTTTAGTCTTATAAATCACATAACTTTTTCTGCCTAGCTCACCTATGTTATTTCCTATTTTTTCAGTCATTTCAAACAACTGCAAATATTCTAATTCTCAGAAAATCATCTGTTATCTGATGTGACTTTAATCAATATATTTGAGCTTCCTAATGTCTTCCCCAAATTAGGTAAGAATAGAATTCATATTTTAGCTAAATATTCTTAAAATTATCCAGATCAATAAAGAGATTTAATAGTAATAATAACCATAACTACCAATTTTAGCTGCATAATACTTACTAGGTAATAAGGTTTCTCTCTACATACACACATACACATATATGTATTTGCATATATTCTAATCCTCACAATAATCCTATAAAATATACATACCAGCTGCACATACTGATGCAGTTTTACCTTGAATATTGTAACACTATTGCTAGCAAAAAGCATTCTTGGTAGAAAGTGAAATTCCCTGTTTTTCCAGCTTGTTTTGAAGTCACTCAATTGAATTTTACCAGTGAATAGATGCAGGAATGTAGTCAATTAAAAGCACAGGGGGTGTTCTAACCTATCTTCCTTTGCTCATCAGTCAGCTATTGTAGCAGTTATGCAAGTAGCTTCTCATAGATGAAGGAAATATAACTGAGAGACATCCTGGAGCTCTGAGAATTAATTGCATGAAAAGGAGCTAGCCAGGATGGTCACCTATAACATGTTGAACTCTGACATGAATGAAAAACATGCATTCATTTTCTTAAGTCACTGAGATTTTTGAGTCATTACAGTTTTGTCTAACTAAAAAAGTAGGCATTACTAACAGTAACACTTATATAAGCATATATGAAAATAAGACTTGGGAAAATTTAATTAAAATGCTAAATGACAGAACTGAGATTAGTTCTATTGAACAAAACTAGATTCAATATTGAATCTCAGAACCATTACTCTTAAACAGTAGCCATATCATTACCATTTTACATAAAATTGTAATTTTGTGTATACATATAATATGTATTGTTAAAAGATACTACCTAAAAATGTATTTTACTTAAAATGTTACATTTGTTCTGGGAGATTTAATGATCTGAAATTTAAATATTTGACTGTAAGTTTAATAGTTTTTTTCTCACTCATATAAAGTATCTTAAAGAAAAGGGTAAGAGCTGAGTGGTGACAGCTACCTCGACCTGAAATGGTCTGTGATACTTCAAGAACTGTAAACTCTCTAAGTGTAGTGGATTAGTAACTGGTGGGCAACTTAACACCAGCTGAACTGAATCAGCATGGTGCTGAGTGTGGATGGCCCACCTGAGGACTGTTGCCAGCATAAAAAGGAAACCTGGAGAAGAGTAGCGTTGTGGGTTCTCCTAAGCATTGTAGCTGTTTGGAGGCATTGGTTCTCCTGGAGGAGCTTGTCATGCTGGCCCCCATGTTCTGAACTCAGCTGTTATAGGAGGAACTCGGGACCTTGTTGCTGAGGATGGCTGTGGTACTTCTCGGAGAAGCCCTGGTCCTTATTTTAAGTGTCACTTCTTGGCTGAGTTCATGCAGGTTATTGCCATGGGATCTAGGCCGTTGGCTGGATTCTCTAGGTCTTTAGTGTGTGGACAGATTCCCTGTACCTTCTTTGTATTTGAATCCTTGGGTGACCATTTTAAATAATACTGTACAGCATGTGTCCTGTATGTGATTGTTCTCCTTGCAACCCCTGATTACAACACTAAACAATGTTTTGTTGTTGTTGTTGTTATTTATTTGTTTGTTTGTTTGTTTTCTCTGCAAAAACAAACAAAAATCACCAGTCTTTTAGGATGATTCTAAGTATTAGAAGTAATCATGGAAATTCTAGTAATGTACCATATAGGAAATAGAGTTGTTTATTAATTGAGCCTAGAATAATTTAACATCTACCACCTGCAACATGTAATTTGAGGCACTGAGAACACTAAGCAACAAAATGGACAAAAATTTCTGCTTCTTCCCATTTGGTATATTCTATTTTATCATTTTTTTCTAGAAATCCATAATAAAAGAAACAACTATTTAGACACTTTCAGTTCTACGACACTGCAAAAGGGACAAGATGTATTCTACCCTGCAAAACAACAAGAGGCAAATTATACTTAAAAATACTGCAGAAAATAGTGGTCATTGGGTAAGAATGCAGAGTGATCTTTGAGACACCAGGACTGAATGTGATGAGCCCTCAAATTGCCCCAGTTTAATATTCTAACACCAGTGTAGACAGTGATGAGGGGAGTGGGAACTTGGCAGCCTTGCTGAAGTAAGGAGAGGGGAGAGTCTAAGAAGAACTAAAGAACTGCTTCTTAGACAGAGGACTAAAGGAAAGGACTTCGCACAGAAAGAACACCCAGGGATCTAGAGAGAATCCTCCGGAATCACCAACTGGAGTTCTTACCATCACACAAAAGAAACAAGACAAGAGTGGGGAAAGAACCTTTCTCCAAGAGCAGAAAATATCATACTCAGAATGCACACAGGGCCACAAAGAAGGGCTGTTCTCACAAGTCACATAGCTCCATAATACTGGTTATTGAGAGAGGTCTTGCTTTAACAGTAGGAAGCAATTACAGTGGATGGAATATTGCTCTCATCCTAGTAACCAATACTGAATAAAAGACCCAAAAGTATCAAGCTGATTCAAACATCCCAGAACAAAGCACAATAACATTTCCAAGGGAAAAAGTATCCAACACAGTAAGATAACATTCACAATAGTTGGTCAGAGATGACCAGGTTCCACACAAGGAAGCTGACAAAATACAAGCAATAATCAGAATAAAAATAAAGCTATCAAAACTAACCAAAAAGTGTTACCAAATTTAGAAAAGCAATGAAAGAGTCTGAAATAGTTAATAAAGTTGCATTCTATATATTCAAAATATTAGGAAGAAACACAAAATATTCTAAAGAAATTCAATCAAGTTTCTAGGAAAAATTCTGCATTTTCTAAAGTATGATAGGAGGAACTAGTTCTAGCACTCTATATAGCACAGTAGAGTCAACACAGTCTACAAACATCTATGATATATTTCAAATACTCAGAAAAGAACTCAAAGTCTCCCAACACACACAAATGATAAATGCTTGAAGAAATGGAAATAATAGCCCAGATTTAATAATTACAGCATATACATGGATCTTGAACTATCACACTGTACTCTATAAATAAGTAAAAGTGTTATGTGTCAATTTAAAACTTTTAAAGACTTACAGTATTTGGGATGCAAAAACACTGTATAGGATCTATGGAACACTAGACACTGTAGAGAAATACAAGTGAACTCAAAGACAAAAGAATAAAAACCATTAAGCTGAAATGCAGAGAAAAAACAGAAGAAGAATAAAAAATTTCTCAGTGAGCTGAAGCTAACTTGAAGGTGTGGGATAAATATCTGAAACCCTAGCATAAAAGAAAAATGATAAGCATTTGAAGAAATAATAGCAAAAAATTTATTCAATTTCATGAAAACTATAAACATGCAAATGAAAAAAGCTCAATGAAGTTCATGTACATAAAATGAGAAGAAAATTTTAGCAAGATGAATTCAATCAAGATGAATAAAAACCAGTCATTAAAACATTAAAAATCAAAGAGGTCAAAGATATATTACATGCAAAGGGACAAATATAAGGATGACAGCAGATTTCTTGTCAAAAACAGAACAATGAAAAATGTCATCTTTAAGTTAAAAAAAAAAAAGAACAATCAACATAAAATTCCATGCATAGAAAATGTGGTTTTCAACAGTGAATATGAAATAAAGATGTTGTCAGGAATGCAAACACTGAAAGAATTCATCAACAATTTATTCACAGTGCAGAACTGTTAAAAGCAGCACTTAGGAAGAAAAATAATGTCAGAGATGGGAACATGGGTCTACACTAAAGAATCTAGAGTACTGGCACAGTAACTAAAATAATAGCAACACACATAATATGTATGACATCTTTCTCAGTATTTAAATCTTAGAAAACCATTTCCTGTTTAAACATTTATCAGTGTCAGTATGGGGGATGTACAGTGCATGTAGAAATAACATGTATGACAGTAACATGAAAATAAGTAGGAGAGACTTGAAAATATATTATTGTGAGATATTAGAAGTAGTACAATATCAACACAAGGTAGGCTTTGAAAAGTTAAAGATGTTTGCTACTAATCTAAAGAAACTACTAAAATAACAGAAAAATATAGTTAATAACCAGCAAAGGATATAAAATGCATTCATAGCAAGTGTTTAATCAGAAAAGACAGAAGAAAAAAACCAGATGGGGAAAATGAAACATAGTAAGATGATACACTTAAATTAATCATATAAATTTTCATCCGGAGATCTAGCTCAGTGGCATAAGCGCCTGCCTAGCAAGAGTGAAGTCGGGAGTTTTATCCCCAGTAAAAAAAAAAAAAAAAATCATATCAATTTTCACATTAATTTTACGTGCTCCAAATTTCCGACTCAAAAGCCCAAACTTGTTGGATTTTATTTTAAAAGCGAGTACCAACATATGTTGCTTATGTAAACATACTTTATATATAAGCATATGAACAAGTTAAAATGAAAGGAAAAGAAAGCATTCCATAACACTAATCAAAAACGCTGGTATATGTATAAAAGATATATTATAGAGCCAAGAATACTTTCAGATATGAAATATGCTATTTCATAATGATAAAGGGGCCAATTAAAAGAAAATAAAAA
This sequence comes from Dasyprocta punctata, assembly GCA_004363535.1. NCBI lineage: Eukaryota > Metazoa > Chordata > Mammalia > Rodentia > Dasyproctidae > Dasyprocta > Dasyprocta punctata. Next base: position 22,580 of record RJWM01006431.1, read on the forward strand.
TCCTAACTGTATGTATATATAATAAGGTACTTTTACAGTATATGTAGCAAAAACTGACAAAAAAGAGAAAGTAAGCCCTCAATCATAGTTAGATATTTTAATGCTTCTTTTTCAAAGTTTGATGTAACAAAGAATCATAAAATTAGCAAGAATATAGTAAATAAATTTGAACAATGCTGTCTACCTCCTGATCTGAATGTTCTTTATTGAACACCCATGAAACGAAAGAATAAATTTCTTTCCAATTCCAAATACAGAATTTATAATGATAGAAAATATACTGGCCATAGAACAATTCTCCATATAAACAAAGGAACTCAAATATGAAATATGCTTTCTGACCATGAGGAAATAAACTGAAAAATATCTTCAACAACTCATATATATATATATATATATATATATATATATATAGTTTCAAATCAATAACACTAAAAATTTTAAACTATGAAAAGATCAGATTAAATCTGTAGCAAGCAAAAGGCAATATAGTAATCAGAAAATAAATAATATACAAACAGAAAACAGGAGAAAGTAAAAGAAAACAAAAGCTGGTTCTTTCAGAATATCAGTGAAACCAATGAACACCTTGCCAAGTTAATCAGGAAAAAGAGAGCAAACATAAACTACTAAATCAAGAAATAAATAACTGAGCAAACTATGACTTCTTCTGATAGTAAAGAATAAATGAAAAATGATATAAATAAAAAATCAGGTGAAATGCATATTCTCTTTAAGAATACAAACCACTGAATGTAAATAATAATCTAAATAGTTGTATATGTGTTGAAAACATCAAATCTGTAATCAAACTCAGATCTTCAGAGAATGCTCATGGCCCAGACGGTTCCACTGGTGATAAATCAAATACTGAAGGAAGAATTCATACAAATTTCAAACAAATTCCTCCTTCAGAAGTCTGAAGAAGATGATACAGTGACCTTACAGTCTCTGGCATCAGCCTTGCTCCGATATCAAAGCCAGACAAAGACAATACCAGAGAAGAAAACCACTGAGCAACATACCTGTTGAATTTATATACAAAAATTCTAAGAAAAATGTTTGCAAATGGATTTTAACAATGTTTGAAAACATTATGTATATATATCCAACATGATCAAATCAGTTTAAGCTTATCTCAGCAATGCAGGGCAGTTTACCATTTAGAAAATTCATTCTCTGTAGCTTATCATACTAATAATTTAAAGCGATCATCTCAGGAGTTGCTGGAAATGAATTTGCAAAACTTCAACAACATCCACTCCTGGTAAACACGCTCGACCAGGAACGAAAGCTAAGTGTCTCAGTTTGGTAAAAAGACCTTAGAGGGCCCCGCATCTAATTTGATAATGGAAGACTGGATGCTTTTCCTTTACTACCAGGGTTATGAGAACTTCTCTGCTCTTGCCTCTTCTGTTTAGCATTTCAGTCAATACTGTAGCTGGCGTAGGCAGTAATAAAAAAAAATGAAGGAAGATGCAAGTATCAGTAATGAATATAAAGAAGTTAAACTGTCTCCACTTGAAGATGACTGTTAGCTTTATATTCCTATAATGATAGGTGCGAGATAATTAACTTACAAAGAGAAAAGGGTTATTTTCCATCACGGTTCTGGAAGGTGCAATGCAAGATAGAGTGGACCTACTCTCTTGATGCTGGGTGGGTGTGCCAGATCCAAAGGTGGTAAGCATACAGGAGCAAACTGCTCAGTTCATGGCCAGGAAACAAAAGAGAAAGGCTACAATGTCACAGTCTCCTTGCAGGGCACTAGCAACAATGACCTGAAGACTTCCCACCAGTAAGGGCTCTCCTTCCTCCCCATAGTGCCATTCCAAGGAACAAGGCTTCAAAAAGTGAACCTTCGGGAGACATTTACCACCAAAAAATTATAGCAAGGATGAAACTCTCTACATATAAATTCCAATAAAATGTGCACAAAATATAATAGAAATTCTAATTAAACTAGGGTTTGAGAACATGAGATAAATATAAAAAGTAGCTCATATTTTTTATTGAATGCTAGGAAATAAAAATAATATTATTTATAATTGTGCTATGGTTTATATGTGGGTTGTTCCTGAAAGGTTCAGGCACCAAAGGTTTAGTCTACGAAGTGGCAACACTGATGTGGTGGAAACTTCAGAAGATGGAGCCTGCTGGGGACTGGATGTCCCTTGGAGGTTTCATCCTCAGGCGTGAATAGCGCCCTCCTGGAGTAGTTTAATTCTCCCAGGAGATAGCAGTTATGGTTACCCAAATACTTTCCTTCTCTGGGATGTGGCCGTTTCGCATTTGGCTCTTTGGCTATGTTGTTACACAAACAGTTAAGCCCTCAACAGAAACCGAACAGAAGAGAAAGAACAATCTTGGCTCCAAAACTGTAAGAGAAATTAATAAATCAATGTTTTTCTTTTTCTTCATAAAGTGCCCAGTCTTGGGTATTTTGCATAGCAACATAAAATGAAGTAATACAAATACCTTCACAAAAAGTCTTCAATGATGTTAATTTCCCCAAATTGACTTATAGATTCAATAAAATTCAAATGAAACTCTCAGCAAGCATTTATTTCTGGGGTAGAAATCAATAAATTACTGGGCACGGTGCTGCATGCCAGTAATCCTAGCACTTGACAGGGTAACGCAGGAGGATCACTGTGAGTTTGAGGCGACCCTGGGCTACGTAGTGAGTTCAAGGCCATCCTAATCTGAATAGCAAGACTCTGTCTCTAAAAATAAAAAGAAAAATAATCAATAAGCTACATGGAAATGCAGATAAATGTATCAGAGACAGTTTAAACAAAAAAGTTGGAGAAATAACACTACCAAATTTCAAGACTTAACATGAAGTTGTAATTGTCACTACATTGTGGCATTCATGTAGCAACTGAAAAACTGACCAATGGGATAGAAATACACTCTTCAAGAAATGAAAAACTGACTTTCAAGCATTGGTACAGACAAACCAATGGAAAAAGTCTAGTTTTTTTGACAAACAATGCTGAAATAGTTGGCCATTATTCAGGAAAAATACTCCTACAGCCCATAAATAATACTGTGTATGGATTTATCTTAGTATGTATCATAGGGCTAAATGTACAACCTGAAGCAACAGATTTTTAGAAGAAAACAAGGGAAAACCTTATTGACCCTGGGTTAGGCAAATGTTTTATGTAAATGAAAGGAGAAAATATTTACAAAACAGACATGCTTGTGGAGGTTATTGAATGTATTCCTTCCAAAACTTGTTCACACTTAATTTCCAGTGCCAATGTACTAAGCTTGTGGGCCTGTAGGAAGCAAAGCATCCATGTGGGGTCTGCCTTCACGATGGGTTGGTGGCTTTGAAGGTGAGAGTACATGAGTGTGCTCCTTCCCCCTTCCCCGCTATGTGAGGACAGCATTTTTTCTCTAGAGAGGAAGAAGCAAGAAGCCTCTGTGAATCCATAGTGCCTATGTACCTTGACCTTGAACTCCAAGTCTCCCAGGAATAAATTTATGCTCTTTATAAATTACCCCATCTAAGGTATTATTTATAGTAGTGCAAATGGACTACAAAATGGCAGGGAGAAGTGTGATTGTTTGAAAAACATAGAAAGAAATCTCAAAACTCAAATATATATATATATATATATATATATATATATATATTCCACTAAAAGAATGGGCAAAAGCCCCAAGCAACAACAAAGATATACAAATGGAAAGTACATGTAAAGCTATATTATATGTTTTCATTTATACAAAATTGTGAAAGAATAAACTCATATAGTAAACAGACCTATGGTTGCCTGAGGAAGGTGATGGAGTGGGAGAAGAGGGATTTGAAAAATCTTTGGGGGCCAGGTGTGGTGGTGCACTCCTTTAATCCCAGCACTCAAGAGGCTGAGGTAGGCGGAGCGTTGTGAGTTCGAGGCCAGCTTGGGCTACAACATGAGCGCAAGGCCGGCCTGAGCTACATAGTGCAACCCTGTCTCAAAAACCTAGGGCTGGGAGTTTGGCTCAGTGGCTTAAGCACCACTGAGTTCAATCCCCAGTGCCAAAAATAAAAAGAAAAAAGAAAAAAAGAAAAATCTTTGGGAAGGTGACTGAAGCCTAGGTTAATAATTTGATTGGAATTATTTCATGGGTATATCTTCATATTATGTATTTTGGATACTTACATATGACAATATATGTCATATTATATAATTTAAATCTTTATAATTTATTGAGTTTTAAATATAATATACTGTAATTTAAGTATGCAAAAATGTAAAACAAAGAGTAACCATTATTTAGGAACTTTCCTGAATTAAAACACATTACCGGCCCATCCAATTCCCTGCTGCCCATCATTTACTCAACCATTGGTGAGTTGCATGGAAACAGCTTTGGCATTGAACAACTACTGTTCTTCCACTTACCAAGAATAAAGATTCACTTGTTAATAGATTGTGCGGGTATAAATAGATTACAGGTTAAATGATTTTGGCTGATGTATTGTTCTTTCAAGAAGAGTCAGTCCCTGATCATCAGTAGTCACACTCATTTAATATGTATTTAAAAAATTTTAAGTGAATTATATTATAATGGCTAAGAAAAATTCAAGTCATACCCAAGAGCACAAAATGACAAATGAAAGGCATCCTGCACACCCCTCACTTCTAAATATTTCTTCACAATTAACAATGAGGCTGAGTGACAAAGATGACGAAGTGCCTGCCAGTTTTAGTTTTGACTGAAGATTGTATTCACTTACTTTCTTTAGTGAATAGAAAAGTACTTACTTGTATCGAAATTATGCAGTATTCATGGTGTTGGCGAAGACTGCTGATATTTTGATGAAGCCACCTCAACCTCCTTGAAAAATCTGTGCCCTCTCATTATAATCATTGAAAAGCTGATCTACTTCTAAAGCATCTTGCTTTCCAGGTAGCCACAATTTTGTTTATTTTGTTTCATTTTTTAAATAAAGACTGTTCCTAAAATGACTCATTTGTCCCCTTGCTTCATCAGAAAAAAAACATTGGTTTTTTTTTTTTTTTTTTTTTTTTTTCAGAGGAGAGATATTGAGAAAGAAAAAGAGAGGGAAGCCAGGGATTTAGCTCAGCCGCACAAGCACCTGCCTGGCAAATGCGAGGTCATGAGTTTGATCCCTGGTACCAAAAAGAAAAAAAAAAATACAAATACAAATAAAAATACCAATAAAAAGAAAGAGAGAGAGGGAAAAGTTTTTTGCATTCCATCTTATTTGCTTTTCAATCAATACTTCTACCCCATTAATGTCATTAATTAAACAATATTTGACAAGGAAAATTTTATCTCTGGAGCAATGATCAAATGTAGGTTAAGCAGGTATAAGGAAATCAAGCCTTTCTGACCTTAGTAGCCTTCTATGAAGATAATTTAGTTTTATCCAACATCTTGTGCAAACTTTGAGGTTGTAGTTGAATTTTCAGCCTCAAGTGCACCCAGAAGAGGAGCCCACCCCTGGCAAAGAGTCTTTGAGAGAGAAGGGCTGGTCTGTCTTGACTCACATGCTAGGTATGGTATGGAAAATGATATAGAAAGACAGCAAGGACAATCATACTCATAAATGAAATAAATCAGACTCACATGAGTAAACATCCTGTTGTCTCCCTGGTGTGAGAAACTGAAAGAGAAAATAAGTTCTAAAATGTGTAATAGATACTGTGAAATGGGAAGGAATTGTTCAAAAGGAAAAATGAACTAGGATGGATGAAAGAGGAAAGGGCATTAGGGAAAAGGGAAAAAATACAAGTCAGCTATACTATTAGTGTCTCTTAGTTGATTAAAAAGGAAGGTTTGTGCTAATATCAGTTGTAGAAAATTTTATGCCAACATCTTGTACTCTGAGCAACTAAAGACAACAACATGAGATTTATCAGTTATTGCTATTCTCCTATTATTTTCTTACAAAATTTTGTCTTACCTTTTTTTCCATAAAAAAAAGACAGAAAGGACAGTTTTCCTAAAATCTTTAGACATTTTCCCTATCCCTAGCGATCTGTTGTCCTAGGGCAGATATAGTCTTAATTTCTAGCATTCTCAGAATAAACTCAATAGCCACTGATATAACAGGAAAATGAGTATCTAGTGAGTTCTCGTTATGCAGAACATATTTAAGGATTTTATAGTTGTAAACCTTATACTTCAAGTCCACGTCAGTGCAGGCAAACTAAAGTGGAGTAAAAAAAAAAAAAAGTACCAAACAGCATATCTTCCTCACCGTCCCTTGAAGGATATTAACAACACTTCCTTTATACATGATGCAGAAGTATTTCTGGGAGTTCTCTGGTGTATCTCACATCACAGACATAATCCTCTTGAAAGCCATGAAACATCTGCCAGTTCCTTTCTCTGCTCACACTCTGTTTAAACTATGACTGTTCTTTTACAGCTACTAATAATCATAAAGTATAGTTGAACCACTTCTATTCTGGTAGTAGCACCAGGGATGTTGCACACACAAGCATATATATTTAACAATTCTGCCTTCTAAAGAATTAATGCATGCGTATATAAATCAATGTATAGCTATAGCTTTAAACACCTATGGTGCTCTAATTTGGAATTAAAACCCCAGGGTTGGTAATTTAAGTGAAATAGTAACAGAAATAAGTTTTCACTGAGTAAATGAGAGATCGATTCTAGCAAATCTAGTTACAATGTTAGCAGTCTTTATTTTTGGCCCTGTTTTGATCTTCTTAGTTTGTTTATTTGTTTCTAGGATTCATGTGTTTTTTATGTGAATTTTAAGTGTAGCTTTCTCTCCTTAGGCTTCTGATATGAGAGCTTAGTGGTGAACGGAAGAGCACAAGACTGGCTGGTCCCATGTACTACACTTCCATCCTGTCAGCCTCTGCCCTCAGTTTTGTTTGCAAAACCAATCCTACTCTGTCTTTCCATAAAGAGTTATTTTCCTCAAGAATCCCTGTTCCATTAGACTACTGGGCCCATTCGGCCTATTTTACATTTTTCAATGCCTGCAAACATCCCTCCCCGCACCCGCTGCCGCCCATACCAAATAACATCTCTCTCTTGTCACCTTATGTTTACCCAGAGGATGATGAAACTTCTACTGAGGCAGAATCCACATGATGAGAAGTTCAAACAAGCACAAATTTTATAAGAGATAAAAGAGTTGAGATTAAAGTACATTCGGGGAAATATCAAATCCTACTCACTGAGTTTTACCACTGTGATGTACTTTCTGGAACATACTTTGATGCTCAATTTAGGAGACTGATTCTGTATTCAGGGAGCTTTATGGGAAATAGTCAAAATCACAGGCTACAGATGATATGGTTTTTGGTTAGCATCAGTTTTACCAGGCACTTTTTGGCACATTAAAGGGAATTAATTATTTAAATATAAACATACCATAGAATAGGAAATATAGTTAACTTGGGTTTTCAACAGAAGTCTTTGAGGAAATTTTATTTTGGTGTTCAGCCATTTAGTGAAAGCCCTTAGACCTCTCAGGAAATTTAGATAAGCATTAAAAGCAGTATTTGGAACTGTCAACAAACATAAAAGCATAATACCTATATATGAATTTTCCATATTTTAAGATTAATTATTGATCCATGAGATACGAGAGAAAGGAAAGGAAGAGAAAGGAAGATGATCAGTTTTAAAGAACAAAAAGGACTCAACAAGAAATATTGTAATAATTATAACACACATGTCTAGTGAAACCTGAAATAAACTGCATTCTTCTTACTAATATATACCATGAGGATATTTTCTTCAAACTGATTCTGAGATTTTACTTAACATGCAGAAAATAAAACAACAGAAACTATTTCAAATGTGTTTATAGTATTTATGATAAGACATTTGTTTCTGGCACATTTTATGTGTAAAAGGTAATGTTCTCCTCTTTAATATTAGGAAGTTTGTTTACTATTCCAACTTTTCTTTAATTCACTGTTTCCATATCACCATGTACTACATTTAGTCAATAGTAAATTCAATTTTTAAGTGGAAATGGATTATGAAATAGGAACAAATTTTGCATTCGAATGTCAGTTATTCTGTACTCTTCTTAATTTGCACTGGGAGAGCTGGTAACATTTCCCATTCACTAGCCCTCAACAGCTAATTATTGACTAGTTCAGGTTTGAGTTACAAATAAAGCTACATAAATGCTTTTCCCTGTTGATTCTTTTTTGCCAACTTGTAATCATGCTTTCTTGTATTTAAATGGTCAAACCCAACTGTGCCCATGATAGTACTAGCCTTTTCTAAGCCACTGGGGGAAAGGGGAAAATGAGCCTTACCCTGTAAAGAATTGTCAACTACGCTTTCCTAAAACAACTGTTAACAAGATCACAGGCAAATGCCACCTATACAGAATCAACAAAAGCAGATCCTGTAAAGTCAGATGATATACCTTTGCTAACAAAGAGGGTTTTCTTCTTTCTTAGAAAAAAGACTAAAACAGTGCTAATACCAAATAGCTACACTCAAGCATGAACCCTTTCAGTGGACAGTTTCCAAATCATTATATTTTTTAAAATAATTGGTCCTGTTGTGCTTCCCATAATAAATAAATGTTAAATGTTTTATTCAAGAGCAAGGTAATCAAATCTCACCAGAATGACTCTGTCGAAAAAAAAAAATCTGGGACTCAGAAATCCAGTATATAAATTAGGAACATAAATTTAGAATCAGAAAGTTTGGATTCTAACCTTAGTCCCTCCTTCTAAACTGGTGAACTTGGCCAAGTGACAGAGAAAATCTTCATTTGTAGAATGAGAAGGACCATGGTCAGCTGCCTATTTCCTGAGAAGAGCACACACACTGATACATGTGAACAATGGCCACTGCAGCCCTGACTCTCAGGCCTTGCTTAGGGAATGGCAGCTCGCACCAGTGTCCAGGACACAGGGAGCAGCTGACATCCACAGTGACTTGCTCTTGTGCTTCAGTCCACTGGGAACATGCACCCTGCATACTCTGATCATGTAATCAATATCACATCACTTAGCATAACCATTTACTTCCCATCGAAGTAGTTACTATGTGCAAGAGTCTATTATAAATGCTTCTTCTGGATCAACTCATTTACAATGAACAGAAAGTAAAAGAGGAAAATTTTATATACTAGTTTACAGAACATAAAGCTGAGTTATAGGAATGCCTTGTATTAAAAGATTAGTAGGAAGCAGAGATGGGGTTGAAATGTAGATAATCTAACACATTAGCCGTGCTCCCAATACCACGCTCCTGCCTCTCCTGCTGAGGTGCATGAAGTATCCAAAGGATGCTGCTGAAACTTTGTTCAGTTTTGGTGCCCTCTAAGCACTCAATATGCTCCCTGGCCCAGCATATATTGATCTTTAAGGATCTCCCAACAAATTGGAGAAGACTGAAAATCCGAAGGCAAATAAAACAATATTTACTATGGACCTCATTTAATACTCCGCCTGACTCTGTATCACAGGTATGCCTAACCTCACACGCCGGTCAGGCCAGCTTCCAGTTAGAACACAGATGGCACGGGAATAGTTTTTAAGCAGAAATGGAATTCCATAACGAAGTTCTGAGCATTTGTGAGACAGCCAGAGCATCATTCTTGTATCATTCTTGGTCAAGTCCAGGGCTTTACCACTACCTTCACCCAAAAAACAGACTCCTACTGACCCTGTTGCCTCGCATTCAAATCGAAGTGATCTGATTCAGTCTTTGGACACATATCTGAGCTCTGGTTACAAGAAAGGCTGCAAAGTGACTCTGTGGGTTTAAATTCAGAGAAGCCTGACTTGTCAGGCAATAATGCCCCAATTACAGAAGAGCTATCAGAAACGTGCTAGGCAGGGGTTAAAGAAAGGGGGTGGGTGGGTTGTAAATATGCACTATACCTCCATTTCACAGATGAAGTCTCTGAAGCTCAGGGGTTAGATCATTTGTTCTGCATCACATAGTAAGCATCAGACTCAGCATAGACACGCAGGTCTGTGTGTCTGCAGGGTGTTGTTCTGCTTCCCCTCAGGTTGCCTCCACAAACAACTTGCAAACAATGCAGTATCTTGAGAAGCCCCAACACCAATAGTATGGAAAGGCTCTCTTCTGGCTGAAGTGATCCCCAGAGACCTCTGAAGATAAATATTATTTGGATGGCTCATTTGACTCCTACAGACAAGACTAAGGATTCAGTCTTAGATGACATCTTCATTTTCAAAGAGGAGGACATTGATGCTCAGGGAAATGAATTGCTGTATCCAAGGCCATAACCTCTTAGTGGAAAGTAATTTAAAACCTAAGATAAGCCTCTGGTACTAGGTCTGCAGAGAGCTTCTGACCCAGGATGGAGGAGTTATCCTGCTAAGTCATGCCTCCAACAGGTCTGTTGAATACTTTTTCTTTGTATTGATAACCAGGGGAGGAACAAAATCACATGCTGCAGCCTAAGCAAAGCAGAAAAGCTTTTATTTAGTATTTCGCTTCTCAAAGAATAATTCTTGCCCAGCTGTGCTCAAGAAGGTAAATGGCTCTTGCTTATGACAGAAAGCACACACCTTACTCCTTCCCTACTAATGCTAAATATAGAAGGCAATAAAAGGAAAGGTCATCTGCCTTCCTCCTAATGGAGCCCTGAAGTTCTTAAGAGCTCACATGGCTCATTTTACAAAATGTCACATTGCACCCATGCAACCCTTAGTTGCGAGATAGCTGACTGGCTCTATTGTAAATAGTACCACTTAGTCTTTGCCTCTTATTTTAATGCTCACAGTCAATAAAACATGGGGTGAAAGGACTGAAAGATTGACCTCTCCATTTTTTGGACAGGGTGCCTTTGGACAGGTTTATCTTTTCTGCCTTTAGGCCTGATAAAGCTTCAGAAAAAAAGCATGCTATTTTAGGAAACAGCAACAAAAACCACAACAACAACAAAAACAAGGGCCTAGAGGAGACCCAAAGCCTACGGTTGAATCACAGCTCTGCCCGTGCTGATGTGTGACCTTGGACAAATGACCTTACTTTTCTGAGACAAAGGTTGTTTCTCTACCAACTGAGAATAGTATCAAATGTTTAGGGGACTAGAAATAACAAGGATACTTGACGTTCGTTAGGGACTTGTTATATATGAGGGATTATCAGATTCAGCTTTGCTGCATGTACTCCTTTGACACTGGCCTCATTGGATGAGCTCACCCAGGCTCTTTCAACCACTGAAAATTTATATAATATTATGGATAATGTGCATCACTCTTATTAGCCCATGCAACTTTCACCAACCTCTCTGAAATACGACTTTTTTACCTCCTTTTTACAGAAGACACTGGCATGATGAGGCTTTGCCTGACTGATGTCCACAATGACCTCAGTGTTCCTTAGTTCCACTATAGTTCAGTTTTCTTCTTTATTATAGGCCCCTGCCCTCCATTTTTGTAGGACATTTTCTTTAGAAAACTTGGAATCATAAACTCTTTCTCTGACCCTTAGAAATATAAATCTTCTCCAACCCAGAACTGTCTTTCTCAAGGACATGGGATTTTTCTCTTTGAAATGTAATGATAGAAAGTAAGACCTGTCTCCCTATGTCTGTGAGAGAATAGTCTAACTTCGATCACTGACAATTAGCAAACACAGATGACCTGATCACACCGACCAACCTCCACTTCATCACCTTGCAGTAATGTTCCATTAGCCCAGAAATTTAAAACTTCTCCCATGCCCTTCCCCAGGAGAGTTGAGCTCCACATCTGTCCTCTGTTGTAATAGCTTTGACCTCTATTGAAATAGTCTTGGACAAAGCTATCCCTGTTCGATTAACTTGTCTGCTACAATTTCCTCTGCACTGGCCCAATGTTGCCTAATTAGACAAGACTAAGTTGGAATTTGGATTCAGAACATTTGTGCTTCTTTCCTGTAGATTGCAGTTGAAGTTAAATCTAAGAGAGTAGACTAAACTCTTTTCCTAAAAAGGGCATTATTCTGCAACTAGAAGCTAAGTCAGACTTCGGTTTTCTCTTCTGAAAAGCAAAGAAGCACCTCTAGATTTTGGGTATGCTGTTAAATCTGGCATGTGCTTTGTAGACCTTGATGGACCAGGGAAGAGGAGACCAAGAGACACCTCATGCAGATGCGAAAGTCATCTACCATATAGCAATAAATGGATAAAAGAAATCGAGCTTGTGCATTGAAAAGCGAGGGTGCTGCTAAAATGGATAAAAGTGAAATCACAAGATTCTGTTTTTAAGCACCAACTAATATGGTTAAGATGTCTTATGAGAGGATACATTATTAGGTCATGAGATTATGAGACTGCCAGAAGCAGAGACAATTACATTTATCTTTACATCTCTTCTCCCATATTTGTTACGACTTTGTTTACCCTTTTCTTCCCAAAATAGTCATTGTAAATTTTTACTTCTTCTGTTTTGATTGTTCCTTGTGGGGTGTAGGGGTTAACACATGGCTATTAAATGCTTGAATGAATTTTAAATAAAAACTACTTCATGCATTAAAATTATAGCATAGCTAAAGGAGCAAACCTTAAACATGATTTCTGACAATTTCTCCCTATTTTCGCAAGCTATACTTTTTCAAATTAAATTCAGAATTCAAATGTTAACCTTAGCTTGAATGATACCCATCTATTAGTGTGCCCCAGGCAGGCTTATCAAAAATATCCTTTCACTATTAAAGTTTCAACCCACTTCAGCTACAAATCCCTGTGGACTTACCATAAGACAGTATCATTTCCATCTTCATTGCAAAATATTTTAATTATCTGCCTCAGAAAGAAGGTTCTATCGCTTAATAAAAGTGGTTAGTCTGGGGGCTCCAAAGGGCATAAGGCACTTTCAAGGCTTAATTGATTATATACACAATTATAAGTTAGAAAATATGCTTGAAAGTAAATGAAAGTTCTTTCATTTCTGTCTTCAATTGGACAACATAAATACTGATTGGAATGATTATTTCATTTTGCTGATTTGCTTTATGTCTAGAGCATTGTTTTATCAGTAGTGTGGATGGCAACTGCATGTGTCACTTGCTGTCATCGCATTTCAGTTCCATCAGTGCTACTGGAGTTCACATGAGGAGAGTGAACTCACACGTCTATGCTTATTTACATGTATTGTAATGATGTGTCTTTAGTGTTTAGCTCTATCAGTTTAATTTCCTCAGCTGAAGGTTTTTCAAGGTTGATGATGATATTACACAAAATAACAGGCATGCAATTAAGGCAAATGTTAGTATTTATCATGACTTAATTTACCCCTTTCTTCCCAAACTAGCCATTCTAAATTTTTTCTTCATATTCTCAATTGTATTCCTAACTCCTGCTCTCATCAAAAGGGTATTGTCTTGGTTACTTTTCACTTGTTGCTGAGACGAAACACTTGACACCCAAAATTAGGGAAGGAAAGGTTTATTTAGCTTACAGTTTTTGGAGGTTTCAGTCCACAATCAGCTGGCTCCAAGGCAGGGTGGCATGGCATGGGGACAGCACTTCAAGGCAGCAACCGAACAAAAGCAGCCAAAGTAAAAGGAGCAAGAGCAAGCCTCTTCTCCTCCTTACACCCCG
>RJWM01006431.1:36225-84501 GCA_004363535.1 Dasyprocta punctata
TTTGCACAGGATGAGGATGTTTACAAAGTAAGACCCCTGGCTCCCTGCTGACTCTCTCAGCTAAACTTCTGACCTTCTCAAATTGTAACAATGGCCAGGTAACTACTTATGCTCTACACCCCAGAATGTAGAGCTGCTGAGTTACTTAATTAAGCTGCTAGACTTCTCAAGTTGACACAATGTATAAACCCTAACAGGTATATTTCCTATGTCACTGGGAAAAAGTGCCATCAGAGAAAAGTTACCTCGACCAACACCACACCTGTTAATTTCCATCTTCTTTCCTTCTTCTCTATCTCAGAGGAAGTTGATTCCAGATTCCTGTACCCACTCTACATCACCCTCCACTAGACTGTGGTACATCCTTTCTTCTCTTATTGGAGTGGAATTTCTAATTTACTATTGACTCTTTTATTTCCCTCAGTCAAAAAGTAGTTTTAGCTCTTGTTTTAGTCTTTCTATGCTGCTATGCCATGGTCAGGTGGCTCATAAAGAATAGCAACTTCCATCTCACAGGTCTAGAAGGTGAAAGTCCAAGAGCAAGGCAGCAAAAGATTCCATGTCTGGTGAAGGACATCTTGGTCATGATGGCAATTTCTTGCTTCACTGTCATATAGTTGAAGGGGTAAATGAGAGTCAGTGGGTCTCTTTCATAAGACCACTAATCATACTCATGAGGACTCCGACCTCATGATCTAATCACTTCACAAAAGTTATCATTGCCTTGGGATTTAGAATCTTGAGGTACGATTTTGAGGCAGGACACAAATGTCCAGATCATACAAGCTGTATGAAAGCCAGAAAGTATCTTTCACTTAAATCTGCCCTAAAGAAATAATGAAGATATGTTTGAAGATTTTGCTCAAGGATAGCCATTGTAGGAATGTAGTGCCATACACTGAATAATATCCAAATAGCTAAGAATATAGGTTATGCAAATGGAAGTACTTACACATGATTGACTATTTTTTGAGGGAGATAACTAAATATTATGGGGAATTCTTCAGCCATAAATTAATATGTTGCCTTTGCTTCAGGAGTCAAATAAATACATGTATGTGTGTACATATGAAGATTAAAGTGCTACTCATGGTTTAGAAGATTAGATATAACTTAGATTTTCATTGGATTTCCCCTGCATTTCTAAACTTTTGTAAGAAACATGTTCTTTTATAATAGGTGAGAAACCAATAGCCTTTAGAAGTGCTTTTTTCCCTTTTATCTTTTTTTTTAAATGTCACTGTATTTCTTCCTTTTAGAGTTATTTTTATCCTGAAAGCGTAACCTACATCAGCTATCTTCATTGCTTTCCTGGCCATTTACTCTTCATGCTAATGCCAGTTCATTGGGCCCCACAGAGCTAAGCATTGAAGGTATAATTATGGTGGTGTCTAACATTTAAGCTGTAAATATTTTTCCATCAGGGACTTGTAGCAAGTTGCTGAGAAATAAGTATTTTTTCATTGTATTTAATTAACCAAGCAAAAAGTCCACAAAAGCTACAAATATACTAAAATCTTTTGATAACATCATTTTAAATAAATACTTAGAACCATACTTACATAAGATCTCATAAATCTGAATTTTACAGCATTCCAAAATCCATAAACAAATACTAAAATGCTCTTAAAGCAATTTCAGATTAATTACATGAATCCAATTTTTGGTTCTGGAGTTTATGACTAGAATCTTAGTATCTAGTCTTTTAAGATTTTTATAAATAAGCAAAAATGATTGATTTACAATAATAAGAGTGACATGATTATTTGTATGTTACAATTCTATTTTAGAATGTTAAGAATATTTATCTGATGAAAATCTAGTATATATTTTTAGGAAATCTTTTAAAATAAGTAAAAAGCTAAATAAGTCAAAAATCACAGATATAAATGTTAATATAAATAAATATAAATAAATCATTTTAGAAAGGATCTCACAACTTCAATTTTTATAGATTCTGAGGAAAGGCACTTTTTTTTAACTTTTTGATTATTTCTGTTAAAAAGGGACAGATTCTAACACGGGCAAGTTCCAACAGCTTCTCTCCTTTATGTATTTTGCCATATCCTTTCCTCTGTGAATATTTTTAAGGAAATACAACATATAAAATTTAGATAAAGTGCAATTTATACAAAAAGATGACGTCAGAATTGATGCCAGGCATGGTGGTGCACACCTGTAATCCCAGCACGCGGGAGGCTGAGCCAGGAGGGTGACTGTGAACTCAAGGCCAGACCGGCTTACACAGTGAGTCAAGGCCAGCCTGAACTGCATGGTGAGACCCTGTTTCGAAAAAATCCCCCTCAAAATTCTAAAAAGATATTGACAGAGTGCCCTACCCAGTTAAAAATTCTATCTATAATATTACCCTACCATCATATATATATATTATTCACTGATTTTCCATAATGTATGTATAGATATTTACATATGGTTTTATATATAACTATGTAACTATATAACTATATAACTATAACTATATAACTGTAAATCAGTGAATACAGACCATGAAGTGACTGCACAGTGGTTTCTGCTTTAAGCATGGTTTTGCCCTTCTCAGATACTAACAGTAAACTATGGTCTAAAAAATATTGTGGAAAATTCCAGAAATAAACAACTCACAAGTTTTAAAGTGTGTAGTCTTGTGAGTAGCAACATGAAACCTCTTGTCAACCCTCCCCATCCTACCTGGAGCATGAATTATCCCTTTTTTCAGTACATACACCGGTATGTCCTACCATCCATTTAACATTTAAGTAGTACTTAACCTCCGTTACCAGGTCTACTGTCCTGGTACTGTAGCATCACAGGGCTTGTTTGCAAGCAACCCCTATTTCACTCAGTCATACACCCAAAGCACCAAAGTAGTGATCCTGGTGATTCAGACACATTGAAGAAAAGCAATAAAGTGATTCCTTTAAGTAAAAGGTAAAAATACTGAGGTTAAGAAAAAAAAATGGAAAAAGAAAAAAACTGTGTACTAAAGTTGCTAAGATATGCGGTAAGAATGACTCTTGAGTAGGCGAAGTGTGTGCTAATTTTGCTGTTACACATCTAACTGCAAAAGTTACAGCCACGGTATGTGCGAAGATACAGGGTTCACTATAATCGATAATTTTGGGCATCTACTAGGAGTTTTGGAATGTATCCTCCATTGGAAAAATGGAAATACTGTATATTAATACATTAGTATCCTGATCACAAAGAAATACAGTGGTACCTCGGTGCATTGGCTTTCCATGACTGTGGTTGCAAACGGAGTTGGACAAGAACTGAATCAAATTCAATGGTTAAGTTTGATGTTGACCTTATAGGGAAATTTGATTCAGTTCTTGCTCAGCTTGGTTTGTGAACAGAATTATGGAGAGAATTGATCTTGTAAATTGAGGTACCAGTTTGGACTTCAGGTAGGTGACCTTTCATAGGAAGAGCCAAAAGCCTTGCTAATTTTAGTATATACTAGGTTTCAAACACTGAAGATACAGCTCGCAACAATGTGGTCACTCTCATGGCATTTACAGTATATTCTGGTCACTGTTGGTATCTGAAATAACCATGTAGCCAGCATAGGGAGTCAAGAATATCTTTTTGGAGTTAATGGCACAACAGTATCTAAACTGAGACCTATAAAAAAGGGGTCAAGATAGAGTTTTGTTCTGTCATTTAAGTGTCCTTGACTTGCCTACCTGTACATTTGGAGGCAGAAAGGCTAAAAACTAAGCATCCTCTAGATATCAAAGCTAAGGCTTCTTTTAAGACTGATAATCAGTTATATTTCAACTCCTGACTTCATTACCTCACCTGGTCTGATTATTGCTGTATTAAGTTTCCATTACAGATGATGAACGCACTTAGGCTCCATTCTGAACCTTAGGTGATTCAAATATCTACCCACCCACCATGCATGCACCCTTCCATCATTCATCCAGCATGCATCCAAATTAACCACGTGAGTATTATAAATTTAATCATGTTGTGCTTGATACCACAATTATGGAAAATGAAAGAAAACTTTATTTAGGGAATTTTTAATTTAGCAGGTAAACCTAAGTCAAGACCTGTGGCAGGTTCAGACAGAAAGCTGCGTAAGACTCCACGTACCTGAAGCAGCACGTATGCTGTCCTCTTTAGTTCATAGATTTTCTTCTGACCTCACTGCATTCATTAGATAGACACCACTACTACAGATACCGTAATTCTTTCCTTTGGGTCTTTAACATTCACTAAGGGAACATTATTTATCAAAGAGTAAAATCTTGAAACTTAATAAAACAAACATAGAGGTGATTCATGACTAACACTGGTACAATAGTACCCTTGGGTCAAACATTTGCTTTACTAAATGCCAAACAGTCTCCAGTTTCTAGCAATAAAACATGATTTCATTTGCTCTCTGTGCTGCTGGAATGCCTCTCCCGGAGTCCTCAGTCAGCAGAGATAGAATGATGGCTGTGTGCTCACTGATACTGAATGTCATCAGACCAATGAATGTCTGGAGGAGAGCAGTGCAGAGAAGGCAGGCTGTTGGTCTTTCAATGTGAGAAACAGTCAAGGACTTTCCATGCAAGCCACCTAAATGTGTGGCGAAATTCCTTTAGAAATACCGTCAGAGCTGTGGACAGGGGAAACATTTTAGCAGAAGCAATGTGGATGATGGAAGCCATCACATTGCTTTACTCAAAGCCACCTAATGGCTTCCTTTTGCAATGACGTTCATTGTTTTCAGAAGCACTGGCCATATCTTCACAGTCTCAGAACACATCTTTCACATCTTTTCTCACTTCTTACCTTCACCTTCCAGGCTTTGCCAGCTCAAGCCCATCACCTTTTCAACTTCCACTTCATCCCTTTTGCATTCTTGTTTCCTAATAGTTTTAAATTTGTTTTTGTAATTCACAAAAATGCATCTTTTATCAGATACAGTGTGGTATTTTGAAAAATGCATACACTGTGAAATAGCTCAATAGACTGCATGATTAACATGCGTTTCCTGCCTTCCTTACCCTTTACTTTTCTGGTGAGATCATTTGCTCTTTTAGCTTTTTTTTTTTTCAATACAATGCTTTTCTATTAACCACTCACAATGTTTTGTAGCACATCTCTTGAACTTAATGCTTGCCAACTGAAATTTCATACACTTTGGTCAACATTTCCCCTTAACCTCACTTCTCAGGAACCACTATTCTACTCTTTATTTCTATGGTATCAACTTTTTTAGGTTCCACATAAAAGTGAAAACTTGTAGTATTTATCCTTCTGTACCTGGTTTAATGTGAGGGCCCCCATTTTACATACACTGCCACAAATAACAGGAGTTTCTTCTTTTTAATTAAGGTAAATTATAGCATTTCATTGTGTATATGTGCCACATTTTTCTTTATAAACTCCTCTATTAGGAACACTTAGGTTGACTCCATATCTGGGATGCTGTGGATAATACTGCAATGAACATGTCAGTGCAGATTTCACTTCTGTTGGATACAGACACACTAGCAGGATTGCAGGGTCATACGCTAGCTGTACTGTTAATTTTTTGAGATTCTGAACTATTCTGAACTATTTCCCATCATAGCTATAAAATGCATCTCACAAACAATGTTCAAGAGTACAATTTTTTCCATATCCTTACCAATATTTGCTGTCTTTCATCTTTTACATAATTGTCATTCCAATGGATTTGAAATAATATCTTAGTGGTTCTTCCAATGCAGAAGCCATCTTTTGGCTCCTTGAACCTTCACCAACATACCTGTTGTCTTAGCATTTGCTGTTCTTTCTACCTGGGAGGTTTATCTCCTTTGATCTCTGCAGAACTGATTCTCTACTGTCATTCAAATCTTAGCTCCACGGTCTGTCATCTTTTCGTTTCTTTCTTCTTGGACCATCAGCCTTTATTCTATTGCTGCATTTTATTTTTCCTCATAACTATTGTAAATTATTCTACCTAGTAATTTTCTTGTCTATTAGCTTCTGTGTTATTTGTTGAAAGGCAGCAGAGTACAAAGGTTAAAAACAGAGCCTGGATTTAATTTTGGTCTGTAGCCCATCTTTATCACTTACTGTTTGGGTAACCATGGCACATTATTAACCCTGAACTTCAATTTTATCATTAGCAAAATTGAGATAAAAAAATGCTTACTTCAGAAGGTTGCTATAATATTAAATGAATCAATCACAAGTCATTTAGAACAATACCTTACACACAGTAGCACTAAATTATTACTGATATCATTTGTCTTCTCCATTAGAATAATAATAAGATTTTTAGATCTTCAGTCAATGCTAAAATCCCAGTGCCTACCCTAGTACTGGCAGCAGTGGATACCCAATCAATATTGGTTGAATAAATATTTTATAGCAGAGTGCCTAGAGGAGGATAAGAAATGTATAGAAAAACAAATCTGAAAAATCAATTTAAGTGATGAAAAGAACGTTGCTGTTATACAATGTTGAGGGAGAGAATGGGAAGTGTTGTTAGCACAGTTAGCTGGACCCTAATATTAATGAGGCCAAGGTGACAGATTTGGCTCCTTTGTATGTTCCACTTTGGTTTACTCTTTGTTGTGATTGTTTATTCTGCATTCCTACTGCTAGACAGCAGTCTTAAGCATCAATGTCTGCAGTCCGGGAGAAGGAGAGCATGGAAATAATCAATCAGCCATTACAGTTAAGGAAACTCCATCTGAAGGTGTATTCCTAATAAAGAGTGAGCTAGCTGACACTGATAACATGACATTTATCAGCGCTGGCTCTTCATTGAGTTCAAACCGCTCAGCACGCATGATTCTGTTCCAACAATATTTCTAGTATTTAACAACCCCACTTGAGACTGAAGTTGGAATCTGAGAAACTGAGAAGCCTGGTTTTTTCTTTCCTGAAATGTTTTTGCCTACCACCAGGTGGTACTAGGTAAGCACATGTAAATGGGAGAGTGTCACTTTATAATATGAAAATTACTAAGAATTGCCAAATTCTTTGTGTTTTTCTTTAGAACAACGTCTAACAACATAAACACTGTATGAGACAGAATATATATCATTATTGATTTAGATTTTTAAAATGATGCTTTGCTTTCTTTAAAATTCAAAATGTGCTGAGATTTGGCATAGAATTTTATCTTTCAGTAAGACTTTTATTTCAGGGCAGTTTTTTGTTATTTCATGAAAGAAATCCTAGATCATGATGAATTCAGGTCTTCAAAAAATCAACGTTTTCCCCCCTTCTTTCATTTCCTCCTGGTCTTCTTTCTCCTCTTTGCTTGATTTTGTGTACTTTTACTTTCTGGTCCATTGATAGATTTTTGAATGTCTCAGTCTTCTGTTCTGAGAAATGGGGCTAGAAATGCATAGCTAACCTGGTTCTATAGCAATGAAAGCTTGTCAAATTTCTAATTATTCAATATAATTGAATACTAATCAATATTATCACCATCATTCTAATGGACATTTGCAACTATCCTTAGGAGCAAAATTCTTTCATTTTTTTTTTTAAATTGGAAAGGGGTTTGACCAGATTTTTTTTTACTATTTCTTCAAATGGCAAATACTTCCACACTACAATCTACTATGCCAGCTTACAGAAATGAAAAACACTGCCAGGAAGAGCAATCGCCACTGGCTGGGCACAATCTTTTTGTCACTTTTCTTAACCGCTCTCATTATTTCTGACTGTTCAGTCACACTATTGCTTGATTGGTGCTATGTTTCAACATGGGCTTGAAACAAACTTTCTCTTTCCCTCACTGAGCCTTGCATGATTTCTTCAATTTTAGATGTAAAGAAACCTACCGTACTGCCACACGAACACCCATTTATCTCTATTTGTCTTCCTGCTTGGATATGCAACTTTTCAGGAGCATATTCTTTTCTATAAAAATTACAATCTCTTTTTCTTTTTTCTCTGTTATTATGTTACTATTTTAAGAAGTTTCTGCTCCAGATTTTATAACACAAAATTATATTCAAGTCATCATAAGCAACCAGTGACCTTACTAAAGAAGTACACGTTTCAAAGCTCTGCCTGTACTGGCACATACCTGGCAACAGCCACAAGTATTTCTAGGTACGACCCCTGCTGTGGCCACAGAAATCCTACATGAAATCAGTGGCTGTTTGAAGTCCTCTTACTTGGGGAAGAGGGCAGGGTACATGAAGCATGGGTGGCGAAGGGAGCTATAGTGCAGATCAAAATACTGCCAATGACTATATAAGAGCTTTTCGGGCAACTTCAGGTGAAATTCATTCAAATTTCCAGTCTTCATAATTAAAGGAGGATTTAGATAATCTTCAAATCTGCATCACCTTATGGTTTTAAATAACATGGATATTTTTTCATTCCTGCTCTTTTTTTGACATTTTTTTAACAGCTCAACCTAACAGGTATTGATGTACCATCCAAAGAACATCATATTTTATGGTAGCATGAGCTTTTCATTTTCTTCTAGACTCCATCTGTTTGGCTTAATGCAATGAGGTATCTTCACATTTCATTTTCTTTTGGAGCACTATGGCAAGATGGTATTCCTTTATTTTTGTAAATTTCTAAAGAGTAGCTCAGCTGAGGTCAATAAAAGTCAAACTTACCATTCACTTGAATGTATGGCCCATTTCCAATGAATCTGAAAAGAATATTATGACACTTAAAAAAAAAAACAGCTGTCTTGTATTGTATATTTAAATTTCTCATTGCAAACTAAGCAAATGGGCAATCTTGAAGAAGCTAACCCTGTGTGACTATAGACAGAAACATTCAAATGGATTTTCTAGTAGCTGAGGAAATAAATATATTAACCGATCACTGCCATTTATTAAGGGCAAAGAAACATTCAGACTACAGCAGGTCAAAAAGGGCTGTAACCTTTTTAAGTGAGGCCTGCTAATGCATGCTCAGAGAATTCTACCCAATTTATTGAAATTCATTTTTAAAAATGTAAGTAGGCATAGTTTCCCTCTGAAAGGGATAGAAGATGAGTTAATGGAGTTTTGATTACTGAGCTGAACAGAGGAAAACGACTTGTCATGAGGATATTGCCTGTAAGTCCATCTGGTTACATTGAAGCCCTATGGATGGGGGTAGTTATAATCTCACTCCTTATCTAGCATCTTGTGTCTTTCTGCAGGACTGTGCATGCACTATGCCTGATACATCCTGAAAACATACTGCTTCTGCTCTAACTGGGCTGAGACAAAATGGCAGCAAACAGGAAATTATTCTCAGTTCTGAGTTAGAATGAACACAGGCTCTGTAGCCCAACAGCTCAGCACTTAAAAGTAACTACACCCTTTAACAGCCAGATGAATATGAGAAATGTTTCTGAATCTCAGTATTGTCATCCGTAGAAGCAGGATCAGATATAACACCAATAATGGTAGTTGGCTCTAATTTCCAGTTCTGTAAGTGGGATGACAAAATAAAATGAGAAAACATTTAAAAATCATGTAGCATTTGCCCACATATAGGAAATCCCACTTTTCTAGACAGAAGAAAGTTTTGCCATACTGTATAACTTTTAGGTGTTCATTTTGATCTTGAGTCTTTATTGGTGACCTTGCTCCAAACAGCTCCTGTTGTGATTGCTGTATAGATGCTGTATTATAAAAGGGAACCATATTGTGTTGGATTGAAGGAAAATCTTGCAGAGGAAATGCAAATAATCTTCAAAGGAAAAGCCTCTTGACTAATCATACCCTGCAATCACTCACTTAAGCCATTAAATCTACAGTTACAAGTAACCTCGGGTCACAGGACTCAAATAAGAACCTGAATCAAATGAGACATTTAATCAAACTCTGACTTCTCATCAACTGGAATAAGACATGTTAAAGGTGATAACAATAACAATATATTTAAATTTTTAGGTTTTTTGTTTCCCATAACTGGGATTTTTTAAAGAGAGAATTTCTAGACCATTCAGTGCAGCTCTTAGCAAATTATACTAATGTGAAAAGAATATTCATAGTTGATGACTTTTGAAATTGTGCTCAAAAAAGTTTCTTAACACACATACTCCTTCCTCAACATAAAAACATTAGGACATCTCTCTCTCTGCTTACTATCTCTCTACCCATAAAATTATTCTAAACTCTTTGCTTCATAGTCTTAACCATCAGGTTAGTGGATTGACTCATTCACTAGATGATAAGATCTATGAGAGTCATACAATACTTGTTCCCTCCCTCTTCACTAGAATCTACTCAGGGCATAAAGTAAACCCTCAAAACACGTTTGGAGAGGCAAATTAAGTTATGATAAGGAGACAGCTTTAGGGATAGAGGGGCCTGGATGTGGGTCAGAATAAAATCCTACAATTTCTGTGTACTTAGGTAAAATTAAGTTTCTTAATCAACTTTTAATAAAATGAGGAAAATAATAATAATGTTATATGGCTATTACAAAGTATAAAATAATAAACCATATAAATCAGATAGGATGCACCTGATACATGTCAAGTAATTCATAAATACTAGTATAATTGTTATGATAATTCCATAATTTATATATATATATATACATTTCATTCTTTAATATAACAATGAGGATCAAATCTTGTACTACTGAAACCTACCAGAGGCATCTTTCCCAACATCCCACCACCTTCCCTTCTCCATTCATTTGCTTTTCCCTTTTGAAATTTATATGCATTTTGGTTTTAAAGTTCAAAAGAAAACACCTCGCAGCATCAAATATGTCAACAAAATGCAGTATTACTAAGAATCTTAAAGCTATGTTTAAGACTTCATCATTGCCATTAGTGGTTAATAATAAGGATAAAAAATATTGTTGCTAGCACCAGCTCATGATCATCAGTGTTACAAAAGCATTTCTCATTAAACTGTGTACAAAGCATACTTATATTTGAAAAGTACAATGATACTTCACTGAGAATAGCCATTTTCTCAATACAGTATTGTCATCTGGTAGATAAGAGAAGAGGTAAACAAATACACACTAGGCAACATAAAATTACTCCTACTGAAATTCAATTAATTCATCTTTCCACTCTCTTTGCTTAAAAATGTTCATCTCTTGAAAGAAAAAAATACGCTCATAGACATTACACTTTCAGTAATTACTAGGGTTTATAAAGTCCTTATACAGAAGTACAGTAAAACATTGAATTTAGGGACTGCATTTTCCATTTTTATTTCAAAAATGTACACTGCTTTGCAATTTATGTCCTTGCTTACACCAGTGAGGTTTTGAAACGTGTTCATCAACAAACCCGATGCACTTGGCACCCCACAGCTTCTTAGTTCAAGTCCATCCCTTATGGTTAATTAGCGGGAAAACAAAAACAGAAAGATGTATGTAATCTTCATAAGTAAACAGGATTCTTAAAAATAACATGAGGCCTGGGCTTGGCCTGTGCTCCAGAGGCGCTGAACTCCTCACAGCCAGACTCTGGGTCCTGGTGGTGCCACACTTTGGGGTGCGCTCCGCCTAGCTGCCTGGGTCCCAGGGATTCTGACACCTACCCAATAAGGCGGAGGGTCCAGCAACACACTCCAGGAGTGTGCCTTCACTAACTGCACAGAGGATCGAGCTCTACCCAGTCCAGAATCCCAGCACAATCCATCAGGAGAATGCCCGGCCAGCCTCGTGGGACACAGAGGTACTGAGTCCAGCCCAGCCCAGAGCCCCAGAGCTGATCATCAGGGAGCAGCCAGCATAGCTGCACGGCCTTGGAGAACTTGAGCTCTGCCCATTAGAGCACAAGGCACAGCTTCATTATTCAGGGGTGTGGCCACACAGCAAGTCCTATAGGTTGTGAACCACACCCAACCAGGAGCAATGCTGCAGCACTATACACCAGGGACATGCCTGGGCTTGTCCCATGCTCCAGAGGCTCTGAACTCCTTGCAGCCAGACTCAAGGTCCTGGTGGTTCCACACTCCAGGTGCACTCCACCTAGCTGCCTGGGTCCCAGAGATTCCAAATTCCACTCAGCCAGGCTGGAGGTCCAGGCACACACCCCAGAGGTGCATTTCTGCTAGCCACCTGTGTTGTGGAGGTTCTGAACTCTACACAGACAGGTTTTAGGACCCAGCAACAAGCTCCAGGGGTGTGACACTGCTAGCTACAGGGTGGATACAAATTTTGTCCAGCCCAGTGTTCCAGAGCAACCCAAAATAGTACATCAGGGAAACACACAGCCAGCCTCACAGACCACAGAACACAAGGGTCCAGTGCCATAATGTTGGTGTGTGCCCTGGCTAGCCATGGGTATATTGGAGGATTGAAGCTCTACTCAGCATGGTGTTCCAGTGCAATCCACTGGGAGACTGCTTGACAGCAAGAGGCAGTCTCAGTCCCTCAGCCCACTGAGAACAAAACTAAGCAACATTGAAATGGAAAACACTGAGAGTCACACAACTGAACTTTCTAAAATCATAGCAAATGAAGTAAAGAAACAGCTTCATGAAGCTATAGAGAAACTCAAATCAGACATAATCTCTCAGCTAAAAAATGAAATGGCAATCATTATGAAAGAAATGCTGTGTGTATGTATAGAAGATCAAGTTTAAAAAGTAGAAGAACATAAGAAAATGATGGAAACTTTGAATGAACAAAATAAGACACAAATAGAATGCATGAAACAGTTTCAAAGGGAAATTCAGGAAATTAAAAATTCCATGAAAAGTTAGCAAAACTGCTTGAATGAAGTTGAAGATAGAATCTCAGACCTTGAAGACAGCATGGAAGCTTACGATCATGAAAGAAAAGATCTCTTAAAAATAACAAGGAACCAGGAAACAACAATTCAACACCTACAAGATGATTCCAAGAGAAATGACATAAGATTAATAGGCGTCAATGAAAAAGCAGGGCTCAATACTAATGACCTCCAAAGACTATTTGCAGAAATAATAGAATATTTTCCAAACATGGGAATAGAATCTGATATACAGCTAAGTGATGCATACAGAACCCCAATTGACCACAACCAAAACAAATCTTTACCCAGATATGTAATAATTAGGGTATCAGAAATACAGCATAAGAACAAAATACTAAAAGGTGTCAGAGAAAAGAAACAGATCACCTATGAAGGAAAGCCTGTCAGAATCACGGCAGACTTCTCAACACAAACCTTTAAGTCAAGAAGAACTTGGAGTGAAGTATTTCAAATCCTGAAAGAAAACAACTTTCAACCCAGATTGATGTATCCTGCAAAACTATCTTTAAAAATTGATGGAGAAATAAGATATTCCAATGACAAAGAACAACTGAAGAAACTTATGGCCACCAAACCAACACTACAAAGAGTACTGAAAGAAACTCTAGAAAGAGACGAAGATGGCTACAATCTTAGGAACAACAACAAAAGGAAACCACTAAGTAGAGCAAACAATTGAACAGAAAATATAGAAAACCACCAAGAAGATAACATGACAGGGATGAGTCAGTAAAAATCAGTTATATCAATCAATGTAAATGGTCTCAACTCACCAATAAAAGGAAACAGACTGGCAGAGTGGGTTAAGAAACAAAATCCAACAATATGCTGTGTGCAAGAAACACATTTCACTCAAAAGGAAACTCACAGACTAAAAATCAAAGGATGGAAAACAATACTCCATGAAACAGGAACTCAAAAAAAAGCAGGGGTAGCTATTATGTTTGCAGACAATGTGAACTTCAAACTAAGAATGATCAGAAAGAGATAAAGAAGGTCACAACATACTTGCTAGGGGAAAACTTCAAGAGGAAAAGATCACAATCATAAATATATATGCACCAAATATGGGAGCACCAAACTATGTAAGACAATTCTTAATAGACATGAAAAACCAAATAAACAATAATACAGTTATATCAGGGAACCCTAAAACCCCACTGTCACAGAGACAGATCAACCAAACAAAAAATCAGCAAAGAAATAGCAGAACTGAATCAAACTTGTGAACAAATGGACCTAGTAGATGTGTGCTGAGTATTCCACCCATCAGCATCAGAGTACACATTCTTCTCTACTGCACATGGGTCATTCTCTAAAATACGTCATATAGTGGTCCACAGAGCATGCTTAAGTAAATGCAAAGGAACTGAAATAATTCCATGCATATTATCTGACCATAGCACAATAAAATTGAAAATGAATGACAAAAAAACCAACAAGAGCCCCATAAACACATGGAAATTAGATAATACTCTCCTAAATAACCAATGGGTCACAGAAGAAATTAAAGAAGAAATTAAATAATATCTTCAATTGAATGAAAGTGCAAATACAAATTACTAGAACCTGTGGGACACAATAAAAGCAGTCCTCAGAGGGAAATTTATAGCACTAAACTCCCACATCAGAAAAATAGAAAGAACACACATAAACAACCTAATGATGCACTTTAAACTTCTAGAAAAAGAAGAGCAAGTCAAGTCCAAAGCCCGAAGAATGAAGGAAATTATAAAGATCAGAGCAGAAATTAATGCAACTGAAACTAAGAAAACAATGCAAGAATTAATGAATTGAAGAGTTGGTTCTTTGAAAGAATAAACAAATTGATAAACCCCTAGCCAACCTATCAAAAAGAGGAAAGAAAAACCGAGATTCATGCAACAAGAAATGAAAAGGGTGAAATCACTACAGACTCTGGAAATACAGAAGGCCATCAACACCTACTTCAAAAACCTTTACTCACATAGATTTGATAACACAGAAGAAATGGACAGATTCCTAAAAAATTATGAATTACCAAAACTGTATCAAGAAGATGTAAAACTTCTGAATAACCCAATTTCACCTGATGAAATTGAAAATGTAATTAGAACCTTACCAACAAAGTAAAGCCCAGGTCCTGACGGATTCACTGCTGAATTCAACAAGAAATTCAGAGAAGACTTAACGCCAACACTCTTCAAACTCTTCAATGAAATTGAAAGGAAAGCAAGTCTCCCTAACCCATTCCTGGAAGCAAGTATTACTCTAATACCAAAACCAGAGAAAGACCCAACCAAAAAAGAAAATTACAGGCCAATCTCCCTAATGAACATAGATGCAAAAGTCCTCAATAAATTACTGGCAAATAGAATGTAGCAAGTTATCAGGAAGATTATACACCATGATCAAGTGGGATTCATCCCAGAAATGCAGGGATGGTTAAACATATACAAATCAATAAATGTAATACATAAATCAACAGGGCCAAGGACAAGAATCACATGATCATCTCAATAGATGCAGAAAAAGCTTTCAACAAAATCCAACACCCATTCATGATAAAAACCCTACAGAAAATCAGAATAGATGGTCTTTACTTCAACCTGATAAAAGCCATATATCTTAAGCCAACAGCCAATGTCTTACTGAATGGACAAAAACTGAAAATTTTCAACCTAAAATCAGGAACAAGACAAGGATGTCCATTATCACCACTCCTACTCAATACAGTTCTGGAAATATTAGCCAGAGCAATTAGACAAGAGAAAGAAATAAAGGGAATTAGGATAGGAAAGGAAGAAGTAAAATTTTCACTCTTTGTAGATGATATGATACTCTACATAGAAGACCCCCAAAAATCATTGAAAGACTTCTAGATGTAATAACCAAATTCAGTAATGTTGCTGGATATAAGGTCAATTACTCAAAAATCAATAGCATTCCTGTACGCAAACAACAAAGTCACTGAGAGAGAAATAAAGGACACACTATAACATCCAAAAAATTGAAATACTTAGGAATCAATCTAACAGAGGAAGTAAAAGATCTATATGTGAAAATTACATTACTCTGAAAAAGAAAATTGAAGAGGATTTCAGAAAATGGAAAGATATTACCTATTCATGGATAGGAAGAACAAACATCATGAAAATTGCCATTCTCCCAAAATTGTTATACAGATTTAAGGTAATCCCAATCAAAATACCACTCTCATACCTCACAGAGCTAGAGAAATCATCCCTGAAATTCATCTGGAACCAGAAGAGACCTAGAATAGCAAAGGCAATTCTGGGCAACAAAGGTAAGGCAGGAGGCATCACAATCCCCGACTTTAAAGTATATTACAAAGCTACTGGGATAAAATCAGCATAGTACTGGAATCAAAACAGACCTGAAGACCAATAGAATAGATTAGAAGATACAGCCACAACTGCAAACACACTCAGCCACCTCATATTTGACAAAGAGGCCAAACATGTACTTTGGAAGAAAGATAGCCTCTTTAACAAATGGTGCTGGAAAAACTGGCTTTCCATATGCCATAAACTAAAACTAGATCCATGTCTATCACCATGCACGAAAATAAAGTCAAAATGGATCAAAGATCTGAATGTTAAAACAGAGACACTAAATTTGATGCAAGACAAAATAGGAAAAAATCTAGATGACGTAGGAGTAGGAAGAGAGTTCATGAACAAAAATCAAACTGCATGGGAAACACTTCCCAGAATCAACAACTGGGATCTTGTCTTACTAAAAAGTTTTTGCATGTCAAAGGAAATCTCCAAAAAAGTGAAAAGAAAACCCATGAACTGGGATAATATTTTAGTCAATTGTCCATCAGACAAAGGATTTCTGTCTAAAACATATAAAGAATTAAAAAAATCAGGCCCCCAAAATTCAAGGACCCAATCCAAAAATGGGCATTTGAGATAGACACACACTCCTCAGAGAAAGAAATACAAATGGCAAATAAATATATGAAAAATATTCAAGATCAATGGTCATTTGGAAAATGCAAATTAAAACAACACTGAGATTCCATCTCACTCCAGAAAGAATGGCCAAGATTAAAAAATCAACCAACAACAAATGCTGGAGGGGCTGTGGAGAAAAAGGAACTCTTCTCCAATGCTGGTGGGAGTGTAGACTGGTGCAACCACTGTGGAAAGCAGTGTGGAGATTCCTCAAGAAGCTGGAATTAGAGATACCATTCAATGCAGCTATCCTGATTCTGGGCATTTTCCCAGAAGAACTGAAAACATCATACCATAGTGATATTTGTGCACCCATGTTTATGGCAACCCAATTTGTAATAGCCAGATCTTGGAAACACCTCAAGGGCCCATCAATCAAGGAATGGATAAAAAAGATGTGGCATTTTTATACAATGGAGTACTACTCAGCTATCAAGAAAGATTGCATTGAGACTTTTATAAGTAAATGGACACGACTTGAGACCATACTCGTGAGATAAATCAATCCAACATGTGTAAATACTGTATTGCCTCCTTAGTGTAAGAAACTGAAAAAGTATATATGATCCAAAATCTACAATAAATACTGTGTAAGGGTAAGAAACTACACAAAGAGCATAAGTGACTGGGAAAGAGAAAAGGAAGAAAGAAGGAAGGGAAAAGGAAAAAGACATAAAGCTGTGTATATGTACATGTAAGATAACTAAAGTGACTATACTGCTGATTGTATTAGTTATTGAGAAAGAATGGTTAATATTCACATGATGGGATCAATTTTACATGCCTGTATCTGTTAATGTAAACAACCATGTTGAAGGTAAGGCTACACAATATTGCAACCATTGTCACGTTCTTACAATCTTGTTTTGTAAACATAGTGTTACTGTTGTGGATTTGCTGTTGTCGTTTGTTTGTCTCTTTTGCTTTTTGTCTTTCTTTTATGTGTCTTTTTTCTCTTAAATAAAAAAAAGTAACATGAGAACAAAGATCTAAAGAAGATCTCAAAATTCATGCAAGAGTGTTCACGGCTCTGACCATTTCACACACTCGACCACTATTTGCTGTTTTCTTAGTCCTAAACAGTCATTCTGTAGCTAAGAGAACACGGTGAGAGCAGAAAAACTCACAAATTTTTCTCAGTGCTTTAAATTAGTAACTTGTTCCTTCTTTCTCTATCATCTGCTAACAACTGCGACATTCTGATCACATACCTCTTCCTTGCCCTTCAAGCAGCTGTGGAATATATGAAACCTACTCTTCTTGGGCAGCATCATCTCTGGTGTGGACAAGGGCACCGCTCAATATGAATGCAACACGTGCGATGCCTTATTTATCACTTAACTTATTTTATTATTGGGGGGCAGTGAGGTGATAAGGTAACGTTTATTTGCTGGACATGGGATCAGGTGCTGGAGACTCAGTGATAAATCAGGAAAGATGAACAAAACCCAGAAACCAAAAGAGAAAGGTTAGCAAACAGTTACAAACCAACATTCTAAACTCCATGAGCTTTAAAGGTAAACCTAGACCCACTATACCTTATTTGCTATCCCTTACAAAGCAAAAAGAAAATATAAGGGAAACTGGCCAATAGGGATAAAAATCTATTTACATATTCTGCTATCTCTCAAGCTGCATGCAAATTAAACATGTAATTACATTTAGATGGTACAGCTGCTCTGTTACTCTTTTTCACACAGCATTTATTTGGGCATTTCAAAGGTTTCATAAAGAAACCTTGAAAGAAAAAGGTAAATATTTTGAAAAGGAGTTACAATTTGTCAGCAGTAATCCTTCCCTAGATAGGCAAAGAAAGGCAAATCTTGGTAGATCAGAGAATTGTGGCTTTCAAAGATAATAGCATTACCCTGAAATTGAATCTGCTAGTGTTATTTTTTTTTTCCCAAACAATCCCTGTATGCATTCATTTTTTGGTCATTTATTACAGTAAGAAGCAAAATGCTGCAAAAGAGAATTGTGTGCAGGAAACACAGAGATATCTCAACAAAGAATTTGATAGTGTTTGTAAATGTGAAGGAAGGAAAAAGAAAACACATCACTTATCCAGCATTATGAATCCGTTTCTCATAGGTGAGTCTTGTGTATTTGATAGCAAAGAGGAGGAAAACATGTTTATTGGGGTGTTTAAATATATCATAGGTGAGCTGTGCAATTTTTTTTTTTAAATCAGATACTAGTATTGTGTTTTTTTGTTTTGTTTTGTTTTTTTTGTTTTGGTACTGGGGATCAAACTCATGACCTCACCCATCTAGGCAGGCGCTTATGCCACTGAGCTAAATCCCTGGCCCCTAGACACTCATATTTTAATGCTGTTGCACACAGAGGCTTCAAAGAATGCTCATTGTGCCATACGAGCATCCGATCCTTTTCTGAGTATGTTAGGAAAATGATGCAAGATGGTGGCCACA
Organism: Dasyprocta punctata; assembly: GCA_004363535.1. Lineage (NCBI taxonomy): Eukaryota > Metazoa > Chordata > Mammalia > Rodentia > Dasyproctidae > Dasyprocta > Dasyprocta punctata. Next base: position 55,293 of record RJWM01006431.1, read on the forward strand.
TGTGTGATAAAAGAATGCTAATTACAAGGAAAAGAGGCTCAAAGGCACCCATTACCATGACCAGTGCACCTGATAATGGATTCCAGCTGTCTTACCTTGAGAAGGTGAATGATCCTTGTAGCTGACACAGATTTTTCCTGACATCAGTCTAGTCTCTTAAATGATGAATGAAAACAGTTTAAGTGTGACAGGGATATCCTCAAATAATATGAGTTTACTTAAAAGGAAGTCAATTCCACCGCTCCTTTCTCACGTGATACATACACATAGAGAGTTCAATTCCTAGCACACAGTAGGCAAGCGATGACCAGTAAATATCCTGATTTGTTTTAGCATTAAGATTATTTTTCTTACTAGAATGACAAGATCTCAAGCATGACTGATCTATTTTTGTGTTTCCAAATAAAGATCTTGACTCATAATTATTCCTAATATTCTTACAGAGCACAATGTTCCGTATTATACTTAAAGGTGTGAATTGATTTGGAGCATTTTCTTTAGAGTTATAACTTGTTTGAGACACTTACATGCAGACATCCAATTATACTTAGAGGGAAAATGTTAGCGCTTCAGAAGAGGAATTTAACTGTAGGATATTCCACATGTAGGAATTGCTGGCATTTTCTTATAGTTAGATGGTTTCATCAAAATGCTATATTGCTTTAATTCCATGATGCCATTGATTTCAGGAAACATCACAAGTTTAGTCCCAATTTTTCTTTTTCTGAGGAAAACACTATATTTACTGGATAGATTAATTATAAATCAAACCCTGGATTTAGAATACTTTAAAACAATAAGCTGCATTTTAAGTTCAAGATAGTGAACATCAAAAAGTGCATAAAATCTTATAAACTTTCATGTTCTTTAATGTTAGCTTAAAATTATAATATCAAAAGAAACATTTAATGAAAAGCCTAATCACTCCACGAATGACAGTTTTCATTGTCAATTCACATCTAGTTTACTCAGCTTTCACTATTTTAATAACCAGAGAAGGCTCTATTTCCTCTTCTTTACAAGCTAAATAAGTCTCACGCAAAGGACTTTTCTGACTATTCTGGGGGCTTCCAAAATTAAGGCATCTGTTTGATTCATTTTAAGCATTCAACAGAATCAAATATATTTGTTGTTCATTTAAAGACAGATAAATGTGAGAAATTAAATGTGAAGTCAAATGGACTTTGCAGATGATTTACTTTTTTATATTTTTGTTCATGTAGATGACTGTGAATTGATTTTATTTGACACATAATTCATTCTTATATCCTCAAGTGATAAATGCTCCTAGGCAAGGGTTGGGAAATATTTTCTCTAAAAGCTGCACAGTAAATAAGCTTTGCACACTATACAGTGTTTGCTACAATTACTCAGTTCTGCTGTTGATTCACAAAAGTGGACATCAATATTATAGAAATGAATAGAAATTACCAACTATAGTCCAATGAAACTTTATTTACCAAAATATGCTGGCTATCGTTTGAAGACCATTTGGACTTGAGGATGCAAAATTAATTTTTATCTTTCAATATTTGCCAAATAAATAAAAGTAAGCAAGAAGTAGTTTGGATATAGTTATTCACTTATTCAAAAAATGTGTCTATATATTCAGCTAAAAACTATGTATTGTGTGCCTACAAGGTGTCAGTCATTGTTTTGTTTCCTGCCCGCAAAGACACAGTGAAAACTGCGAAAGACGGAGTCCTTATCCCAATGGAGCATACATTTTAGCAACAGGAGACAGAAAACAGTAATTCAATGTGGAGAAATTTCAGTAATTTCAGTGGATGAATATATACTAATGCAATAGAAAAATGCCTGTTCAAAGTACCTAGATTTTCAGTAGCCAGGAAAGTCTTCTCAGAAGACAATCGTATTGTTGTTTGGGAAGAGTAACACAAGTGCAAAGGTCCAAAGATAGATAAATAATGCATACTGACTAAAGTAAGTGTGAGTCCAGGATAATGGGCTAGAAGAAATCTGAATCACAAAAGCAGAAGTAAAAGAATTTAGACCACTTAGTATCTCATAGATGCTGCTTAATCCTACTTGCTTCTGGCAGGCAATTGTTGCTGGAGGTAATACAAAGAATTTACTACATATGGTTCCCACTATTGGGAAGCATTAACTTCACAATTAATCCCAGATGGGAACAAAGACAAGATAAGGCCAGATCCATTCAGGCAACCCCTAAGGTACACAGGGCTCCATGATCATAAGGCTCACACATGGTTTCTTCTTCTAATGTTACCATCTTAAATTCTTAATAGTGTTTTAAAAATTTATTGTTTGGTATTTAATCATGAACCCCCTCCCCATGTCACTTTGCATTGTTCTGTGCAAATTATTTCATTCACTGGCCCTAGCTACAACTGGGAGAAACCAGGAGGCCGTAAGAACCAGAATCAGTGTCCGAATGGATTCTTTGGAAGGTAGAAGGGGAGATGAGAGAAGATTTCCTAGACAGATAATAGAGACTCTCTTGATTGATACGGGGAGAGTGAGAAGAGGACATCCAGCAGGAAAGCAAGCAAGGAAAAGCAACATAAAACAAAGCTCAAAACATTCAGAGTAGCAGTGGAAATTTGCGAAATTTTGTTGTCTGGTTGTTTGTGGTAGAAGAGTAATAAAGAAGACTCATCAATGATTGTAGCCTCTAGGCTGTCTTACAGAATGCTTGCAATTTTGCTTTTGATACTGTGCAAGCTACTTTTTAGGATCAATTAGTTAATTGTGTGTTGCTTTAATTACTCACACTTTTTCAAAGCTTGCTTTATGTGTCACCACTGAGCCCAGGAGGAATACTGGAGAAATTCTTCAACTGTGGAAGTAAAATATACTGAATATATGGCATGGTTTTTACATTGTGTATATTTATGCATAGAGAAATATTTTTATCAGCCACTTCCCTCCAAATAGTCAAGAATACGGAAAAACCTCACATTTCCATTGGGTAATTTTTGGATCTGCAGATCCCTCTCTAATAGTCCTTCAGCATTCACCACTTAGCAAAATTTATGATTTTATCTTAAAACTACAAGATGGGAATGGCAAAGTATTCCATGCTTCTTAACATCTATCTAGTCAATTAGTAAAGCAATTCAAACTTTTGAGAATTTCTGTATGTAAAGGGAAGGTTTTATGTACACGAATTCGAATGGCAATGCCTGCACTATGCAGAAGCACAAAGTAATTTGAAAGAAGGTGAACAATGGAACTGCATGAAAGATGCTCTTACAAATGCTATTTTATCAAGTGCTTTTGATATTTGTGAAGTTTTTTCAGAAAAAAAATTATTCCTTACTTTAAAACTTTCTAATTTCATCTGTTCAGCATTGATGAGAAGTGAATTTCAGCACTAATGGGTAATTATGTTTCTTTCCTTAAATGATTACTCAAAATATGAAATGAAAAATGCTTGCCATGTCTCCACCTGACATTTCTGTTTATAACCCACAACTCCTGCCAACCTTATACACCCTATTAAACTTTGCATGGAAATGAGGTTTACTGACCACTGATCATGGCAAAGTGTAGCTACTTGATAAATGTTTGAAGCATAAACGGATAGAAGAATAAATAAATGAGTAAAGGAAGGAGCATGTGCCTCTACTCTGGGGCACAAGTGACAAACAGTCTCAGATTGCAATGCCTCAGGCATAATCTGTAAAATGTTTCTGACCTTTGAATTGTATTACTAAATTTTATTTCATCCATAGGTGTGAGTGTACTCTGTGGGTCACGTCCCTAAAATACAGCAGTTGGTATATAAGTGGGAGTGTGACAGATACATTTTCAAATACACGACTACCCTCTCTAACTTTGTGTTATTTGTCTCCCCTACTTAGTACACTGAGCTATCACCAAACAAATTGACACAGGAGGCCAAGCACTAAAGATGGTAGAAGATCACTTAGCCTGGCTTCCCAAACAATTACGAAGCAGCACCTCCCATTGCATTTTTGGCCTATGCAGGCAAGGGAGAAAAAAAAAAAAAACAGTTGTTGTGTTAGACATTAATATTTCAAGGTTCCTTTATTATAGAAACCTTTTTTTTCTTTTCTCTCTTTTTTTTCCAGGACTTGGGATTGATCTACTGAGCTGTATCACCATCTATATTATTGTTTTTTGTTTGTTTGTTTGTTTGTTTGTTTTTGAGGCAGGGTCTTCCTAAATTTCTAAATTTCCCAAGCTGGCCTTGAACTTGTGATCTTCTTATTTCAGCCTCCCAGAGTACTAGGAATTACTGGAAGGTATCACCACGCGTGGTTTAAACCACTTTTTAACAAATTCATCCTATCTTCACCAAGAAAAAATTAATTCTCTGCCACAAATATGTGTTTTTCCTTACTGTTTTGAGTGTGCCCTGTTAATTCCTACCTATCTGGAGCATTAGATCTCCACACCAGTGTCAGTTTTTCAGGAGAAATTTCTCTTCCTGATTAACTCACTTCTATATTCACTTTGACATCATACCTCTTCTTCAGTACTTACCCAGGAAAATCATTACCACTTCTGTCCCCCACCCCAAGGTCACTCATGAGGCATAAAAGCCAGTGGGTTCAGAAAACACAGCCATCAACTAGGAGGCCAGGGCAGAAGTGCAAGCGGACAATCCTTTCAGATTCCCAGAGATCACCTGGGGAACGGTTGATAGTGCAGTCCAGGTAGAGATAAATCAGAGTGCAAATAATGTCTCCTCTATGTCAGTAGGCTTCTGCAGCTTTGGAAATTTCATGTTACCAGTGTTTCCAGGATGAATGGTTTATTGCTGATGTCATCACCCATTAAGGAACTGTGAAAACTTCTATAAAAGTCTCAAATCCATGCTTGTTTGTGAGCCCAAATAGCTCAGTCACTGGACAATTTTTATGCTTTGGAACCTTCAAAAAGTCCTTATTTGATTGACTATAAAGTAACAAGTAGAGGAATTGATAAAATAAAAAACATTTATCACTGTTCAAGAAATTAAAAAAAGAATTAAAAAAGTCATTTTCTCTTTTGGTGGTTTATTTCATTCTCTGAAGAGTGACAGTTATTCACCATGTACAGGACAACTACCTTCACTTTGATTCTCTGTGAGAAAAGCCAGGTTGCAAGCCTCATTAAGACAGCTATGACTTTAATCTGCCCAGGTTGACACATAATTCTATTGCTGATCTCCCAAACTTTTCCAGAAGTTCATATATGTAACCCAGTTATATGTACCTGGCTGACTCTCACTTTGTAGGGAGAAAACACCATGCCTGAAGAGAAACAAAACCAGTGACCAGCTACCAGGGCAATCCAAAATCTCCCAGCTTCCCTGTATGTTTTTCATACTATGTTCTCACAATCTCTTTCTCTTGCTTCTTTTGTAAAGTTAAGCATCTCATCTTGGAGACATGGATTTCTTAAAGAATTTGAGTATTTTTAATGTTGAAAGTACTATAGATATAGCACTAAAAATTATCAAACACGGAAACAAAAATTATAACTGGTAGGCATGGGATCCTACCTTATTATCACTGAAATATTTGAACATTTCTTTCCTGGCATGGACAGCATTACATGTTTCATTTTAACAGAACACATGTTTTCTATTCAAAATGCTCATTAAAGTTTTCCCTCTTTAATTAAGGCATTCTGCCTAATCTCAGCTTTAGCACACTTTCCCATAATAAGTATTTTTGCTGTTGCCTTCTCAATAGAGAAGAAACAGCCATAGCTTAGTCATTCAACACAATAGGACATTACCTCTTTAACACAGTACTCTGCCTTCCCAGCAGAAGTCGGGATTTTCAGCATTTGCTTTTTCACACTATGGAGAGAAAATATTAGCAAGATTTCTCACTCAGAAAATATCTTCCAACTTATCTCTGTGCAAGAGTTGGTGTGTGGGCGTATAACATATATAGTCCTACAGAGCCTTATGCTTAGAAGGAATTCACAGTTTAAAGTCCCACTATTGGTATCATGACATTTCTAATAATGTTTAAACAAGAGGAACCATATTTTCATCTTATGCTTTGCACCATTTTATGCAAATATTTATGCAAAGCAAAGATTCAGAGTCAAATTTCATACACTATTCATTTTTCACAGAAAATAGGTATAGTATTGTCTTGTTATTTAGGTGGAAAATACATAAGGTATACAACTCATACATACTGATAAATTTATACATACACATCAACATGCACACACACACGTGCGCACACATATATACACCATCAAAGATCTCTGGTCATCTACAACTTGTATCTCAAGGTACGAGGTTTCCTACCCAACATATATCTCCATCACACTCCTTCCAAGTCATTATCTGTGTCTCCCAGTGGTAAACACTTTTTTTTATGTCACCAAAGAATATTTGTGTTTGGTTTTGAACTTCATATATATACATACATAATGCATATATATATACATACACAATACATATTGCAATGTTTTGTGTATAGTTTTTCACTGGGTCTTATTTCCATGAGGTTCTTCTGCAATCTAAACATAGCATATTATTTTTTTATTAGCAAATAGTGATAAAAAATCTCTTCCAATAGGATTTTTGCATAAGGATATTTGCAGGAATCATAACCAGACCATGGTCTCAGACTTAGTAAATGGCATAGATTCTAGTTCTGATATCTATTTAATTTCTATTGATAAGCAACCCACGTAGACTAATTGCACATATATTTTAAAGAATAGTCATAAAAAGTTCTAATAGGGCATCAGTCCAAATGACCAATACATGTTAATGTTAAATTAATGCCTAATACTCTGAATATGTGTCAAATTGATTTATCCCACCTGTTAGAAACAAAAACTTACGTGGAACACTATGTTTTAGTCAGAGAATAACTAACCTTTGGACTCAACTAGCACTATTATCCTGGGAGAACAAATACACTGAGACTCAATAATAAGTAAAGAAAACCAAAATATATTGCCTCAAATCTTAAAATGAAGAATCATAACTGCAACAATTTGATGTAAACAGTCATAAGATGTTTAGGAGACATTTTTGAAACATCTGCTAAGAATGAAATGTGGACCTCTATAAGGATCACATGATAAAGGCTGAGTAATTTTCAGAAAAACTGTATATGGACCTTAAACCCAAGTTATGGCATAATGCAGACCGGAGCATCCCAGCAATGTGGCGCGGCTATCGCCTGATCCTGCTATCATCCCTATTTTCTTTGTTTACAACAGATAAAACAATTGGGACTGCAAAATGACCAGGGATGTATGAAAGTTTATTTATGGCAATGGTTATTGAATGTTTCTGATTGAGTCAGATGTGATGTTCAACATTTTTTCACAGTTTTTCATTTGATCCTCACAATATATCTGTGTGATAGTGCTGCATTTTCCCTCTGTAGCAAGGCGGCCTTCTGCATGCATATCTCTCAAACTCCTACTCTGCCCTGTAAAAGCTTGGGCTGGAACACTTCCTTAACCTGTCAGAGAGAGTTCTGCCAGCCTGTGCTGGGCTTATCATCTCATGTGGCAATTATCTGTCCCTGTTTTGTTCTACTTAAACCTGTGCATCATGTGGCAACTGGTCTACCCAACTACTATCTTTGTTCTCTATGGGGAGGGTTTGAGGTCCTTATGCACAGGACTAGGGTGTGTTCAACCCAGTTGCCCTGTTGCCACTACCAGGAAAGAGGCTGGGTATATGTGTTTCCCTGTATCTACTGGCTGTGAAGGAACAATAATCATTATGGAAGCCAATCCTGCAGTTCTTTCACTATATGAGCATAGCATAACATTTTGTTTGCTTGGTGACTTTCATACTAAGATGCAGTAGACAGAAATGCCAGACTTCTACTTCTGATAAGAGGTAATAAATGCTGTTTCCTTGATAGTGCTTAATTTACAAAAGAGAAAAACAAGTTGAAGAGTGGTTAAGTGATATATCCAGGGTCAGCTAGTGAATGAGGTTTTGAGATGCAAGAGTTCAGAACTTTATTCTTCCAAATAAGGATTTTCCCCCATACTTTGCTCTCTGTAAACCTTTACATTTAATTAATCATTTTACTAGAACACGTATTTTGAAGTTTCAGATGAGACTCTGGATGTCTATGTGATTCTATGGGGTTTTATGTTCTAAAAATATGTATTTTTGCTCAATATACTTTAAACTGAGATACTGAAAGAAGTATAATTTAACTCAACTCTGTTTATTACTAAAATCCAGACAGGCATTGAAAACACTCAAGGTAAAAGAATGACAGGTAAAAGATAAAAGAGAAAAACACAAAAAAAGAGAATTGAAAACATGACTCAAAGTTCAGGAAGAAATTAGAAGTGATGCTCACAGAAATCAAAATAGCGTTTACATTTGTATTAATCATAGATTTGCACAGCATATGAACTGTGAGACTTCTATTGGAAACTTATTATAATTTTAAAGTTAAATGCTTTCTTCTTGTATCAATAAATAAGACTAATCAATTTTCTGAAGACATAAGTATCTGTTCTTTTTGACACTTACTAGGGATTTCACCTTCTATTTAATCTCTATCTTTCAGAGGTCAGTACTTTCACTTCAGTGTTGGTCTCTTCCAAGTCCTAAGAGCTACATCCTTATTCTGGTTACTCTGAGTACTAGTTCTTATGACTATTAAACATTTCATTTAACCTCCAAATAACTGCCTTTATAAATGCCCATTGTTTGTGAAGGATTCACATGTATACTGCTCCCAGCTATGCTTACCTCCCTACCATAATCCTGTAAGACCGTAAAACCTTAAGCCTCACTTTACAGACATTATTTGGAAGGGTTAGGCAATTTGCATAAAGTGCCAGAGGTAATAAGTGACACTTCAGGGCCTGGTGCTCAGATCTGTCTCCCTTTAACCATGGTTTAACTACCAGTTTCCATGAACGCTTAGTCATATCAATGTATGCTGCCACATCCGTAATGGATTCTTATGTATCTACTTATAAATTCCTATCATGGCCCAGGAAGGCTCTGATCCCTGCTTTATTCAGGAGAAAACAAAACCTAGAGGAGTTGGTAGGACCCCTTCTCACATTTGTGGGCTGTGAATATCTGCATACTTTGATAATCTCCTCTAGTCTTTCACTCAGTTCAATTCTTCACATTAAGCAGGCCTTGACTGTATTATACATGTATGTGCGCATACTTAACCCTGTGTGTGTTCCAGATGCAGTTCAATCTCAGTCCACTACCTTCCTGAACAACCAATCCCTAGCCACTCTTCAGGCTAGAATTGCTCACAGTTTGTATACTCCCTCATTTAGAGACTTGGTCCCCCAAAGTGGCTCATGCTTACCCCACACATGGGATTGTGCCACTTGAATAGAAGATTCACCCAGAGTGTGAAATTGAAAGTGGGGTGTGGGTTCCAGGTGGACAGGTGTCCTTGGCCCACTGTGGAAGGGCATAGCAGGAGGAGACTCAGGGGGAAATTCTTGAAGTCACAGTGCTTCACAAGGTGTTTGGATGGATGACTGGCAGGAAAGAGAAGGACTGCAATAAGTAAGATTATGCCAGGAATCAAAGTGAAGAGGTGTAATCATAGTTTTGATCCCCCCTACCTTGGAGTTGCTAATTATTCACCATCTACTTGGAAACTTCAGCTTACTCTACTTCGATTCCAACTGAGAACAGCCAGGTTGCAATGCCTTATTAAGAATGTTATGATTCCTTTCCGGCTGGATAGACACACATCTCCAGCTTGCTGAACCTGCGTGTTACCCTAGAACTCCTGCCCATGAAAGGCAAGAAACTACCCTGTTCTCAACCCTCCTGGTTCCAGCTCTTCAGGGAGCAGGCATTTCTTCTGCAGGGAGTCAAGAAAAGTAGTCATGCATCCCTCCAAGAACCTTATGTTAGATATTATGCCTGGAAGGCAACCTCACATACACACACATTGCTCAATATCCTTAAATAATTTTTATATTTTAGTGATATAAGTGATATTGAAGATAGGAAATGAAAGATGACAGACTGATTTAGCTTTCTAATTAAAGATGTATTAGTTTTCTCTATTTTATAGGAAATATTATGTTAAATTTGATACCTTGCGAAGGCTAGTTCGCTTCTTTGCTTTTTCCATTCCAAAACAAACCCCCGAGTAAAGTGAAATAGTCATTACTCTTGTGGATCTAATGAGGAAGAAACATACTTTATGTGTGTTCTTGGGTTGCTTTCTAGTGCAAGACACAGGATCTTTAATCATCAGATGTGCCTTAGTGAGTATTTGATGAGGAGTAGTGGGCAGGAATTCCACTGGGCTTTTACTACCTCCACTCACTTTGTGTCATTTACTTTGCATTTCTTCTACTCCCTCAATAGTCAGGGTAGTCTCTTTAAATACATGTGCTTAGTTTGATCCAATAGGAGAGAAAAGGAATGAGCCAATAGGTTATGTTTGTCCCCAGCTTTACTACTTTCCAGCTGTGGGATGTTGAGAGTCTCCAGACTTCTTTGAGACCCAGATGGTTTCCCTGCAACGGAAATATATATGCTTATACGTTCAAAAGTACAGCTGTAAGGATCAAAACATTATAGATTTGTAGATTAAAGGAGTTTTGTAAATTGTGAAGTGGTGGAAATAATGTAGAATTAAATGTCAGGTGACCCAGCTTTAAATCCAGACTCTTCCAAAGACTGTTTTTGGATTCCCAATATGTAAAATTATTAGACAACTTTGACTTTCCTTCGAGGTCTAATAATCCATGAAATTGAAATATCAAGTATTAAAAATAATTTAAATTCAACTTTTGAGTCAGGAAAGCAAAACTTTACAGTTTAAGATTTCAAATAAGATAAACATAAACAGAATGTAAGTTTGAATACAGGAGATGTTTCATTTAAATTGGTCTTTCTCAAAAAAGGAAACATCATATTGTATCCTTTAGTGCCTTAATTCAAAACACATTTACTAAGCATCTACTAAAAGTATTAGAAAACTCCAGATGTAGAGAGACGAGAGAGACAGAGACAGAGAGAGAGAGAGAGAGAGAGAGAGAGGCAGAGGAGAAGAGTGAAATGAATAAATTGGAGATCATTTATCTTGTCTTAAGGCATTAAACCATTAGTAACAGAGATAAGCCCAAGAATAACTATAATATTAAAGTTGAACTTCAAATTTCTGTCAAAACAGAACTATCTCTAAAAGTTCTGATGGGATATAGGAAAGAAAGGAACGTGTTTGCTCTGTGGCAGACTTCACTGTGGGTTACTGGGAGTTGTGGCAAGAACCTGGTTTATATGATGAAGAAGAAAATTTTACTTACTGGAGTGAATATTGGATCAGACCTCATAGTTCCATGATTCTCTGGGCATAAATCCAGTAATATCCTATAGGTCTTAGTGAGTATCTACCTGATTCTTTTATTCAGGCACTTTCTAATCTGGGGCATAATGCACCTGTGGTGACACGTGTATAGAGGATCTTAACCTGCATCTCTACATTTCTGCTTGTTTCACAAGCATTAACACAGAAAATCATAGTGGACTTAAAGAAAAATGTGACAGAGTAGCTGCTTCCAGAAGCTTGCAGTCTAGTTTAGGAGACAGAAAACAAGGTTATAATTACTTGCTGAAATATGCCAGGTGGGAATAATCCCACCAGCTTTCACAAATCTGTGAATCAGGCACTCTGATTAGACTAGGAGCCTAAGTCTTAGAAAAGCTAAATAATTTATCCTAGGGATGTAGCTGGTATGTGGTAAGTCTAAGTCTTGGGGCTATATTTAACAAACACTTATACGGAACCTAGTATGAGTTGTAAAAGTAGTTAACTCCTTTGTTGAATTTTCCTCCTTCTACAAGTGGGGACCAACATTATCTCTATTTTACAGGCAAAGAAGCTAAAGGAAAGACTCAATGACTTGCACAGAATCTGATAGTAATGTACAGAAATACATGGTATTTTAAATCAGGCATTCTGGTTCCCAGCTCTTGCTTATCCCCACTGTCTGGATATTTTCTCAAATCCAGCTAGATCTGAGTTAGAGTCCTTACCCTTAGCTACTGAACTGGCAGCCTCTTCTTGTTTGCCCTATTGTCTAAGCACAAGCAACTGTAACATAATGTCAGGGACATCAAGAGAGCTGCTAATTCAACTGTCTGTATTGAGATTCTGGCTCTGTGCTCAGCCAGCCTCCTCCAAAAGGCTCAGACACACTGAGATTTCCACCATCAACCTGCACTTTGCCATTCTTTTTCTGTGGCTTTAATTAAATGTTAACATTCATTTGCCCTTTTCCATTGTGTTACAGATAACCTTTTCTTCCTGTCGCATCTAGATAAGCCTCACTCCGCGACAGGTACCAAACAGGTTCATCTTGATATAAAGTAAAGAACGGGGACTTTTTTTGATCTGTTCCAGTGACATATTTTAAAATGCCAGTTTGAATATTTGCTTTGGACTTGTTTCTTTTATGGAATGTCAGGATAATAAATTATTTCTGGATACCACAGTAGCTAAATGCTTCGAGTCCAAATTAGTCATACTAAGTGGCTTTGACCCTTGGTGAGAGTCAAGCAAACTTACGTCTGAGAATGTTTGGTTGTGAGTGCCATTGTGCATTGTTTAAAGATGGGGAAGTGTTCCAAGAAATGAGTCTAGGTGATTCTGTCCTTGCACCAACGTCACAGTTTGTTTACACAAACTAGGACAGGTACGGTGTCACTAAGTAATAGTTTTCTGGAACTGTCATTGCATATGTGTTTCATCTTTGAGCAAAATATGGTTATGCAGTGCATGAATGTAGTTGCAAATACACTGTAAAGGCATGACCTGGTTGGAATTTGCAGATTTAGTAAAAATGTTTATTCACTTTATCTATGGGCATGGGGCGGGGGAGGTTGCTACATTGGAAGGAAAACAAGGATTAAAAATCAGACCTGAAATTGAGTTCCATTTTTGCCTCTAATGTTGTATGTGACCTTGGATAAGACGTATTTTCTATGAATCTAGTTTGTTTAATGATTATATTGCATCAATACCACATAATTGAAGTGTGACAAGCTTTTAACATGGTATAAAATAAACCTATTAGAAGAATATTGTGCTTACATTTTACAGAAGAAAATACTGTTCCTTAGTGAGGTTAAGAAGTACGTTCAGGGTGGCAACACAGCAACTAAGTGAGGAGGAGCCCAGATTCAGCCTGGAGGTGTTCAGTTTGGAAGTCTATGTCCTTTAGCACTACAGCTCCTATGTACCAGTTAGTGCTACACTTTTTTGATCATACTTGTTGCCCCCTTAGAGTTAGTTCACTTTGGTGTTGCTGCATCTTCCTATTTACCTCCTAAAACTGTCAGCCATTCATGGTTTTTGGTAGCCCACTGATATGATTTGTCTGGTGGAATACGCTTCCCTCACTTCTAGAGAGTAGACATTCTCTTGGTCAGTCAGGTTGGTGAATAGCTGTATCTATAAAGATATCTTAACTTTTACATAAAGAAGAGAATTCTCTGTGCTTCTATGTTGTGTTACTAGTAGAAATGTTATGGTTTGCATTTCATAAGTTAGGATGTATTAGAATAGGCGTATTTAAAAATGAAAACAGCAAGCAAGAGTTAACTGCAATCTGGGAAAGGGAGAGAGGGCAAAATACAGATTACTTTTTGAAATATTTCCTATTAGTATTAATAATTAAATATACATATAAAGGATCAATGATGATAAACATTCCAGAATGTTGACAATATTTTTAAATCTAGATGATTGGATTAAAGAATTTCTCCTTTCTTTTAAAGCTTTGTTTACAGGGCTGAGGATTTAGCTAGCTCGGTGGTATAAATTCCTGCCTGGCAGGTGTGAGGTTGTAACTTCAATTCCCAGTACCTAAAAAATAAAATAAAATAAAGCTTTGTTTGCTAGCTTTTCTTCATTAGATGTGCTTTAATTTTGAACTAAAAATAAATGAATACTAAAATACATGCACATATCTGAAGACTATCAAGTGGTCCTGGGCTAGTTAATAACTCAAAACAGTAATTTACAGACAAATTTCTAGACTTGACTAACTTCCTTGACAATGATATCATCAAAAACTAAGTCACTTTGTTAATATTTTTAGCATTATCCATTCTTTTTAGACTTACTTCTTATTAAATCATGAGTGTGACATTTTTCTAAAGAATTACACAGCTTAAGTAACTATATAACATGAAATTTTCATTTTTTATTCTATTTTATTATTTTGGTACCAGCAACTGAATTCATGACCTTGCACGTGCCAGGCAGACACTGTGCTACTGGATGTGAACATTTTAGAAAAGGAGTCCATTTCAATCAGTTAACTATTTTCATTTTTAAAAGAGGTACGTGCTTTCTGTAAATTGAAATAGATCAAGGATTTTTTTAAAAAATATTTTTTGAAACACATCCTCCATCATTGGTTCTAATTTTGCCTTCCAGTCTAAATAGAAATCCTCTCACCATTCATGAACTATTAACATGGTTTCCTAATTAACCTTCCTCTTCCTCATGATTCTTCAGCCACAGGCACAAATATCACCAGACTAGTCTCCCTTTGACACAAACAGTAAGTCAATGAAGTCTTTTCAAATATATATAATATCTAATGGTCAACAGATTGCATCCAAAATAATTGCCAAAATAGTCTATTCATAATCTGGTCTGGTAACTGTTGCATCAAATGGCATTTACCTGGGCTCTTAAATGTACTGACCCTTTCAACCCTTCTGCCTCATAGTCAGTCTCTGGTCTTGTGCTATGATTCTTATTTTTTTTCTGTCCCATGATAGTCTTTTTGTTCTCTTCTGTTTATTTATTTATTTTTGTATGGAATCTCTTTCTCAAGCCTTCTACAATTGCCAAGCATACTGAACTCTTTTAAATCATCCTTTGGCATCTCATCTTGGAATATATATATATATATATATATATATATATATAGTATTCTTAGAATGGCTCATAGCCACAGAAAACCAGGGAATCAATCTATATACTTCAACATTTCTTTTGCTTTAGTACCAGTGTTTTGCACAGTGTTGAAAATATATTAGGTACCTGATAATATGTCACTAAATTATATTTAGGTTTGTGACAAATAATTAAATTTAATCTCCCATAAATAAATAAGATTTTATCATTTGTTAATACAATTTTAAGAGTCACCTACTAATGAAGTTTAATAATTAAGAAATCTACTTTATCTAAAAACGGAGCATTGCTCATATTCAAATGCTTAACTAGCTGGAATAAGTTCTTCCTCTGGAACTTTCTGTCAAATTGCTATTTAAAACTCTCAGGGGTTTTGCTTTAGGAGCATTCATATTGATGATTTAATATGGAATGATGCCTAATATTGGATGGCAGGGGGCTATTAATAAAAGAAACCTACATTATGGGCCCTCAAAAACTCATGAATAATAGGAAATTACTTCAAATCAACTAGCTTCCTGGTTAAAGATGGCTGGTTCATTAAAAATCATTGTTTATCTTTTCTGTTACTACTTTAAATATTTCCAAGCACTTTTATACTTAGCTGCTGTTGTTATTCAACTGCCAAATTCATATGGAAAGACAGTTTTGCCTTTGAAATCTAGTATTCTGATTTTCATTCTTCCTTGGTGAGATTTTCCAACATCAAATTCATCTAGAGAAAGAGTATGCAGATGAAAAATAAGGTCTGAGTGCCATAAAAAGCTAGAAGTCAATTATTCACTCAGATCCAGGAATATAAAGGAAGACTCTCTCCATAAAATGATTATTATTTACATTGTGATTGCCATTATACACTGTTATAGTTTATATCTAAATGTCTTCCCCCTCCCCCCCTCCCCCACCATACATAAACCAAAGACTCATATGCTCATGGTCAGTTTTGGGAGGTGACTGCATCATGATTGTATGATACTGGATCATGGGTATATGACACTGGATTCATCCATTAATGGGTTTATACCTGGATGCGATATTCAGAGATGAATCCTGGTGGGAAGAGGTTGGTAACTCGGTATGGGCTGGAAGGGTAGGTATCCCTCCTCTTCCCTTGATCCCAGATAGTTTCCTACCTGCCATAACATGAATTGTTTCTCCTCTGCCAGGCTGCCCTGCCTTGGAGCCAGCTGATTAAGGATTGAAACCTCATAAACTGTGAGCCAAAATAAATATTTCTCTTTTTTTTTTTTTGTACTGGGGATCAAACTCATGACCTTGTGCTTACTAGCCAGGTGCTTGAGCCACTGAGCTAAATTCCCAGCCCAAGTTCAGTGCCTCAGTCACTACTTGTCTGGTAAGCATAAAGTCATGGGTTGGATCCCTGGTATTCCCCCCCATACACACACAAAAATCTCTTTCTTTAACTTGTAGGTGTCAGGTATTTTGTTCCATCAATGAGAAAGTAACTAAGATAGATTTTGGTACCAAAGAAGTGGGGCTGTGCTATGACTACTTAGTCATGTGGTTCAGAAGCCTTTTGAACTGATTTATAGGAGGAATTTTGAAAGGTATAGAGCTGCCAGCTGGTGAAGCAACCCTAGAATGACATGAGCTGAAGTTGCTGGAAAATTCTAGTCTGAGCTCAGAAAAACAGAGTAATGCATCAGGTAAAGACCAAGCTTAGGAGGTTTTCTTGCTGGGAAGAAGGACTGTATTGGCACTTGGACTCCAGCTCACGTATGTTATACTCCTGCATAAAATTTGTCTGTATTTTGTTCATATTCAGAGACATAGCCAGAAGTCAAGATTAAGGGTAGCACATTAATACATCTGGCAGAAGAAATTTCAAGGCAGTCTAATGTTGAGGTGGTGGGATGCTACTGCAGAAGTGAACCAGTGCTGAAAAGATTAGCATTAAAAAGGTAAGTACTTTGGAACAGGACAATAGAAAAGGTGGCCTGAGGGCTGTTCAAGAACTAGCAGGGCTTTATCCTTTACAGTCTCAGAATCTTAAGGGTGAAAGACATTGCTTAGAGAAGAGAGCCTTAGGGCCCATGTTCCAGAATAGAGGTGGCCTAAGGAATTTGTTCCTCCAGTTGGGTTTCTAACACTCAGAAATCCAGGCACTTGATTACTAAAACCAAGACAGAAGGAAACTTGTCTACTGCTGCAGCTGGTGGCCAACCTGGATGTCAACCTCATGATTTTGGTTTTAAGCATATGCAGAATTCAAGAGTTGTGAGGTCAGGAATGCTTCCACTCTGATTTCAGAAGAAGACCTGAGAGGCCAGTCAGTGTGCCCCCGAGAAGGCAGTGTGTGAAGCTGTGAGTGTAAAGCTGAAATTTCCAGAGACCCCAGAAGGATGTAGAAGCCAGGAATGTGGATTGTCTGAGGAAAGCTGTAGGAGTGAGCTAAGCAGGTTGGAAACAGAGGGGCTATGAAGGGTACAATACCAGCAGTGGCATAGGGGCAGGGCCACACAAACCCTTTGGAGTTCATATCTTGCCACAGATTGCTTTGGATGCTGAACATAGAGCTATTAGATTTAACATTTGCCCTCTTGGATTTGGATCTTGCTTCAGTCCCATTCCTTTTTATCCTCCTATTTCTAATTTTTGGAATGGGAATGTTTGCCCTGTGCCATTTTATGCTGAAGTGTTTAACTTTCTTTTCATTTTCACAAAGGCTAACTACTAAGACTTTACTTTAAATCTAAGAGGAGACTTTTGGACTTGTATTTTTCAGCAATGCTGAAGTTTTCATGATTTTGGCAACTCTTAGAGATGGACAAAACATATTTTGCATGAGTCTTTTGGGGGCCATATCCAGAATGGTATGGTTTATATCTAGATGTCACCCCAATTCTTCATGTGCTCATAGATGGGGCTTTGGGAGTGATTGGTTCATGGTTATGTGATACTGGATCATATGTGGTACTGGATTAGTCAACCGATGGATATGTAACTGGATGTGATGTGAGGTAAAGCCTGGTGGGAAGAGGTAGGTCACTCGGTATAGACTGGAAGCATACATATCTGTCTTCTTCTCGTGAATACTCTCTGCTTTCTTCCTGCTATGCTCTGAAATGTTTCCCCCTTGTCATGTCACTTCTCCATGTCACCCTGCCTTGGAGCCAGAAGACTAAGAAATAAAAGTGCTATGAACTGTGAGCCAAAATAAACCTATCTTCCTTTAACCTGCGGGTGTCAAGTAACTTGTATCAGCAACAAGAAAATAATTTTTAAAAAGTAATATTGAATTTAGAAGGGATTTGCAAATAATATCTTATGGTAGATTTGATCCAATAAACAATAAAGCTTATTTTGATTATGGTTGATCTCAAATACATCTTATTACAGTTCTTTCTATTAAATATAAAATGTTCATTTTACTATTCTTTCCAAGTATTCACCAAAGGGGTTACAACTTTAGAATTTTCCAATTTACACTCATGAAAATAATTCCTATTTTCTCAAATCCTTTCATTACATTTCTTTAATAGAGAATTAAAGTGAATTGTAAACACTTTTCAAAGTCCTAAAGATACCTAGTGAAAGTTATTAAAAGGGAAAATCAATGTCATAGATACAAAAATTAAACATTCATCAGTGGAGAATTATCTGTTTAAATTGAAAAATGCCAAAAAATTGAATAATGACTGCTTGCAGATTTTTAAGAATTTTTAAAAATATTACATCATGAAGCATATCTCCAGATTTATCATCATAGAAATTGGATTTGTATACCAGCTACACAATGTATTAGTATGTTACTTTGTGTTGGTCATATGATATGAGTCTGCTGATCTCTAAAATTAGGATAATAATGTAATTTCTCTTTAACCAATGACCTTGTAGAATATAAACCTAAAAAATTTATATTTATAAAGCAATCTAGAAATGTAAATTATTATCTCTGTATTTGTTACTATACAAAATGTACTTTCAAAATCATTTTTCTATATGGAACAATTGTTCCCTATCACATCCCAGAGAACAAAGCTACTTGGAAAGAAAACAAAATGAGTTTTATTGGGTGCCAATTATATGATGCCAGCAATACTTGATTTAATACTCAATATAATCTTCTCTGTTATATGCAAATTTCATAATCAGTCTATAGATGAGGAATCATAAGCCCACACAGGCTCAATACATGCATAGGTCAAAGTATATGCAGTAGACAGCAGACATACTATCTGGGAGGGTTTGTTTCCTCACAAACAATACCTTCTTGATTATCTTCACATGGTTGAAAGGGCAAGAGACTCTACAACCTTTTTCATAAGGGTTCTATTCCATTCATGAAGGTTTCACCTCTCCTGAGATCTGACCTACTATCACTATTTTTCACTGATTTAAAACTTGACATATCTATAAACCTCATAATTGAGCCAGGCGTGGTGGCACATGCCTTTAATCCCAGCACTCGGGAGGCTGAGGTAGGAGGAGCATTGTGAGTTTGAGGCCAGCTTGGGCTACAATGGGAGCGCTAGGCTGGCCTGAGCTTCATAGTGTGACCCTGCCTCAAAAAACTAGGGCCAGGAGTTTGGCTAAGTGGCTTAAGCACCTGTCTGGTGGGCATGAGGTTGTGACTTTGATTCCTGGTGCTGGAAAAACAAAAACAAAAACAAAACAAAACTCTCATAATTGGTATAGATGCATACAAAAACCTGACCATAGTCCTTATTCTCTCTTTATTTCATTTTTTTATACATTATCAGCCTTTTGTATGTATCATGGCTGAGAAGCACATTTCCATGGACTCTAGTGCTCTAAGGCTAATTTTTAAGATATGCCCTGGGTTGACTTCTTGATGTAATCAAAGAATGTATCTTGTAACTGTTGATTGTAAAGCACCCAAATTTCAGTGAGGAGAATAGGTACTGAAATTCGTGGAGTGTGCTCTAGTGACCCTTATCTACAGAACTGTAATACCACTTAATCTTATGGTACATATTGACTTCCAATTGATCTAATTACTCACACTTACAAATTAGCTGAAGTGGTAACTGAATGCATTATCTTCAGTCTGACACATTTTTAGGTCTTTGGGGAGACCTATTTGATTATTTCAAAAATGAACTTGAAATTAGGGGGTATAGTGGAATAATTTTAAGAACCTGCTTTATAAAGAAAGTATAGCTTATAAAAATATCATCATTCCTTGGTGTATTTTTTTCAATAAATGAACATACTTCAGTTAACAAGTAGTAAAGCTTTATTATAATGAAAATGTGATTCTTTTGATGGTTAAACCCAATAGTTAACATTATAATCCACACTACTTTGAGATCAAAAGAGTGTTCTTTTTTTAGTACCACTTTCTTTTCCTGTATCTTGCTTTGTTGGGGGGTGGTTATGTAGTTCAGGATGGCCTTGAACTCACTATGTAGACAAGGCTGGTCTTGAACTCATGGCAATCCATCTGTCTCAGGATCCAGAATGCTGGGATTACAGGTGCGCACCACCACACTCTCCTGTATCTTTCTAAACTCCACAAACACATTACTTCCTCAGAAACCTTCTTGAGTTCCTTCCCCACATGATTAAAGGAGGGCTTCTCCAAGTTCATCTGAAGCTCTCTGTATGCCAGATGGATTATAGTATTTCATTGTGATCTTC
Organism: Dasyprocta punctata; assembly: GCA_004363535.1. NCBI lineage: Eukaryota > Metazoa > Chordata > Mammalia > Rodentia > Dasyproctidae > Dasyprocta > Dasyprocta punctata. The sequence continues at coordinate 75,800 of RJWM01006431.1, forward strand.
TGTTTTTTCAGATGCTTAAAGACCAGTGTCTGTTCCTTGCACTTTCTACAGGATCGGTGCTATGTCAGGGACAAGGGATAGAAGACGAAGACGAAGAATCTTCATTTGATAGATCACAGATACGCGAAAACAGTAATGTAAAAAAGAAAAGACAAGCACAACACAAAAAAAGACAGGCCTATACAAATTATATTCAAAAAGTTCAGAACTATAACCAAGATATATCTATAGTTGGAAAGAGTACAAAAACTAGTGAGGAATTATTTTCTATTGATCAGAATTTCACAAAGACCAAGTTTTCAAGCTGTTGGTCTTCTACCTGTGAGAGATAACTGTATCAATATTTCTGATAACCCATTGCTACATTATACATATATAAAACAGTGAAATAGCAAATATCTAAGTAGTTAGTATTTGTACACTGGGATATGTTCTCACTGTGTATTGTGCTATTTGCCACCACTGGCTGCAACAAAAAAAATTAATTTTTAATTCGATATTTTCTCAGCACAAATTTTAAAGGGTGCTAATTTCTGTGAACAATATGAGACTAAATAAAGTTTTCATCTTTGGGTAGAATGTGAAGGAGAGAATTTATTTTGAACTGGATTCTTCTGACACGATAGACAAAGCGCTAGGTAGCTGGCCTACGTCAGATTATTTAATTGTCAAAAACACAGTGAGAACAAGATATTATTATTCCCATTCTCAAGATTAGAAAACAGATGTGCAAAAAGTTAGGTGATTTCCTCAATATCATTCAGTTGAACAGTGAATAAGCTAGAATCCAAATGGGATGCTTTTACATAATACCTTGCTTCTTTTTCTTTCTACACGAGTAAGTAACTTCCCACAAAACTTACTCTCTAGCAGTGGGCGGTATGATGTACACAGAAACACCTTTATCATAGGAACAATGTTACATGTTAGGTACAAACAAAGAATGACATTTAGTGGATCCTTAAAATGTTCATGGAAAAGCTACAAAGATACTGCAAAGATTTTCCAAAGATACACTTACACAGAAATACAAATATCGACCAGAAGACCGAGTCTGCAATTCTGGTGAGGCTTAGACAGAAAAAGAAAATAATACTGACTTTGAGAATCGATTGTGAATTTTAGTTATGGTAATAAACATTTGCTGGACTAATAATACACACCACAAAGAGCACTATTTTAACCATTGCTCACTATGCTCTACACTGTAGGTATTATTGCATCTCATTCAATATATGAGAAAAGCTGAGTGACTTGCCCAGGTCCCAGAGTTAAGTAAATTGCGGAGTTGGCATTAAAACCCAAATTCTTGGCACTTTGTTACTTGACCTGCTATTAATAATATAAAAGTGCTTAACCATATGTCAAACTCCTCATAAGTGCTCAATAATAATTATAATGACTGCTACAATTTATCAATCATGTTCTTGCCAAAAGGCACAAAAAAATGGGACTTCTGAGCATGACTTCAGAGAAGTGAACACCATGTTCTTTAATGAGTGCTTAGTGTTGGCGAGTGGTTGGAGGTGCACGTGAGAAGGCAAGACGAACACACAGCACAGACTCCTCAAGGTCCAGAGTTTGATTTGAGAAGTTATGATGAACCAATAAAGTTTGCACATTATATGAAGAACCTAATTAAAACCCAACTTTTAAAATGTACATTTGAAAGTGAGAGATCCTTAGAAAGTGAATTAATATGAGGTATAAAGAAGAAGAGAAAAAAATTAATTCAAAGAACTTCAGCATATGTGGGTGAATAAAATTTAGCAGGGGCTTAAATAAGAGTAAAAGGAATGAAAATGGCATTGGCCCAAGACTGAGCCAAAGACATGGAATTGGGTAGGGAGAGGACAACGGGACCCTGTTTTGGGAAAATGATTTATAAGAGACAGCGGGACACATACCTGATGGCACCCAGCCGGCTAGCAGAAACACAGGGGACTGAGCGCAGCCCACAAAGAAGACAGGCTTCATCACGTAGACATGAGAATGACCATGATTGCATATACTTCATTCTGAATGCAGACTAACTTCCGGTCACTATGAGTGGGCATAGTGTGATTGATTAACTTATTGATTGACCAATTGTACCAGTATTTGAAATGACATATAATACGAACTTTTTTTCCTTTGTTCTTTTTTGTTTTTGATTTTGAAATAGGGCCTTATTAGGTACTTTAGGTTAGTCCTGAACTTACCCTATAGCCCAGGCCTGACCTTGAGGTGGTGGTGATCCTCCTGCCTCAACTTCCCAAGTGCTGGTGTAACAGAGGATGCCCCCCACTCCCCACCAGTATATTTCAGTTTGTTAGTTGGCCAGGTAATAGTTCTGGTGACAGTTTCTGTTACTTTTGCTTCTTAGAAATGGCTGGTCACTGTAATACTTAGCTAGTCCCCATGATGCATAGTAAAAGAACCGACCCCCAATTGACTAGTGATCCTGTCTCTGTACTTGCTGTTTACGAATTCCATTTAAGCCCTAAAACACCAGTGATCAGGGCCTGATATTTTGGGAATGATCCTGATCAGTGCTCATTGACATAAGTAACTCTGCCTCCAAACCCTGGGTATTGTTTCAATGTTTCTGTTTGCCATACCACTGAAATTACAGGCCTATGACACTGCACCCCGCCATATACGCTAACAGTGTATGCTTAGTTTTTATGACTTGTAGTTCATTCCATGATTATAAGAGAATTTGCAAAACGTTGTGTTCCTAGGTCCCAGAATAAACCTGGCAAAAAAAGGCATGCAATGCAAACGTTTTATATGAATTATAAAATAAATGAATTGGTCCTAGTTTTTTGTAGTCTTAACTAAGAACCTGTTTTTATTGACAACAGGCCATCGATACTTCTAAATAAGCAGGAAATCTATGTGCTACTTGCTTTTATACAATTACAGAAGATTGAGATTCCTTAAATCCATGGTTGGTCTCCATCAAATTGAAAGTTAAAACCTGTGCCCTCATTTAATGTTCCCTTCACTATGAAGAAGACCAAATGTGGAATTTCTATTGCATATTTTTAAAATATTTTAAAATGTCACAGTAAAAACAGTATGGTACATACAGAGGGTATTTAATTTGCTTTCAGTCATAAAGGAGGTGAGTGTTAAAAGCCCCAAACCCAGAATTCAAATTCTAGAGGTGGCCACTGCTTATCTTGACAATACATTTAAGATTTTTAGAAATATTTTTCATTGATAAGATAAATCGGCTTTTTAAACAGTGGTTGTTTCCAAAGACAACCACTAGTCTTGTGAATAAAATGCACAATTAGCAAACCCAGCAGCCAGGCAACCCAGAAACAGCTCTGTAATCTGGAGGTTTAGCTGAGCCTGCTGCTAGCATATTGTCCTGTTTGCCACAAGACCGAGTCTTCCTGCAGGCACTTGCCGGAAAACCCAAACACATTTTCTTTATCCATTTATCTGTTGATGGGCATTACAGGATTTTTGCAAGTTATAAATATTATAGGCTTTTTTCAAGTTATAAATATTATAAATAGTGCAGCTGTAAACCCTGGTATGCATGTATCTCTGTAATTTGATGACTTTAACTATTTTGGGAAGAAAACGTGGCATTTACACACCACGGGGTACTAATCTGCCAAAAGGAAGGATAAACTTGAGGCATTCATAGGTAAATGGATGCACAGTGAGACCATAATAGTAAGTGAAATAAGTCAGTTGCAAAATGTTGAATATCACATGGTTTCTATTCTTTTAGAAACCCGAAGCATAATAAGGAGCAAAATAAAAAATACCACAGATAATAAGAAATAGAGAGGCTTTTCTCAGACGGAAACAGGAATAGGAGATTGAGGGAGTGAACAATAAAAAGAATTGAAGAAAAATAAAAGAAAAGCCAAAGATAACAAAAAGTAAGGACCTAACCCAGCTCATACACAGCGTAGGTTGACACACATGGATATACACACACATACACATACCTAAGTATGCTTGTACAGTACGTGTCTGTATTTTCACTGATTAGCAAGTGAAATGATGGTGTCTGAGATTTGTCTTCAGTGTAACAAAAACCCCAAGGACAGAGAAAGGGGGAACGTACCTCACATTTCACTAAGGCTCATGGATATTTGGCAATGAGGAGCTGGCAAATTAACTCAAAGCTGTTTCCTGCTTGTTGAGAGAGTGGATTTTAAGTGACTGAGGTAAGACGAGAGAAAGGAGAACACCACAAAATGGAAAATACAACAAAACGTTTCAAGAGCAGTTGTGTTCAGGGTATTGACAACACAGTGTTTTAGATTTGAGAAGTATCAGAACTGAGGGAAAGAATTTAGTTTTAAATTTAGGGAGAATATTCATTAGTTTTTTATTTTAAAAAGCAAAACATAATAAAGGGTAGAAATAATTCAGAATTTTAAAAAAAGTAAGAAATCAACACTAGTTAACAGACTGCACATTGTTATCCTAGAAGTAGTTGTTCAAGTTACAAGATCTAGGTGTAAAAAATGATCATACAATCAAATAATGACAACACAATCTATTCTTTTTGATGAACTAACAGAATTAGTAGTGTAGTTATCTATCTTGCATACTTATACATATATACTTGCTCTTGGTTAGGAAGAACCAACATTGTGAAAATGGCCATACTCCCAAAACTCTTATAACAGATTTAATGTAATCCCCATCAAAATACCATTAACATACCTTACAGACCTAGAGAAAACATTCCTAAAATTCATTTGGAAACATCACAGACTTAGAATAGCAAAGGCAATTCTGGGCAACAAAAGCAAAGCAAGAGGCATCTCAATCCTTGACTTGAAATTATACTACAGAGCGACATTGATAAAATCAGCATGGTACTGGCAAAAAAATAGACCTGAGGATCAATGGAACAGATTAGAAGATGCAAATACAACTACAAAGACACTCAGTCACCTTATATTTGACAAAGGGGCTATCATGTTCACTAGAAGAAAGACAGCCTCTTTAATAAATGGTGCCAGAAAAACTGGCTTTCCACATGCCAAAGACTGAAACTAGACCCATGTCTATCACCATGCACTAAACTAAAGTCAAAATAGATCAAAGATCTAAATATTAAAATAGAAATACTAAATCTACTGGAAGACAAGGGAGGTAGAAATCTTGAAGACATAGGAGTAGGCAAAGAGTTCATGAACCAAATACTCATTACTTTTAATAAGGTATTTTAGTAGAATACTGATGGAGTAGAAATTCTTGGAAAAAGGATTGATTAAAATTTTATTGAGTGCTAATTTCGTGGACAATGTGATACTGTATTGTGCTCCTACAGAACGAGGCAGATTTTTCTGAATTTAATTAATGTCTGACTTGGCAATTCCATCAATACCATAAAGATACATTATGAGAAATACCATCCAAGCAAGTTGAGTCTCCAAAAAGTTATTAATTATTTATTTGGTTGCTCATTTATCATTGAGATTTTATTTACTTTGTCACCTAGATAATTCACCTGTTAGCTAAACACTGTTCCCTGACATTCACTGTGTAGCTAACAGATGACACACACCACCATCCACTCTAGGGCTGAGCCCAAATCAGATAAAGACTTTTGATGTAATGCTCCAAGTCATAATCATTGATTTATAGATGGGCTATGCCTCTGTTCAGGGCAATAATAAAAGTTTCAGAAATGTTGCCATATACCTAGAGAAATTCTTTTGTTCTTGCACTTGATGGGACTATTTGGAATCTTTTATTCAGCCTGGAAAGCATGGAATCAAGGAAAAGGGAAACCAGAAATTAGAGAACATCATTTTAATTGCTGAATTAAACATCATCTGAAGCTTCAATTTCAGGTAATTTCAGTTTCTAAATGTTTAGAAGTATCTTTATAATATTCAGATACATGACTTAAAATAATCTTATCACTTCAACCAGTTTGAAGTTTTCTTTCTTTCTTTCTTTCTTTCTTCCTTCCTTTCTTTCTTTCTTTCTTTTCTTTTCTTTTTTCTTTCTTTCTTTCTTATTAGCACATGTTTATACTGCATAATGTTTATATTCCTTGTGGGGATGCATTTTAATTGATGTTTTTTAAAAGTCTTAATAGAGAAAATTCTTTATTATCTTACTGAAATTCTTTTGAGGGCAATGAATCTATTAAATCTAGAGAAACAGATTAGAACCCAAAACAAATATTCCTCCAAGGTGTTTTAATTAGCTGCAGATCAGACTTTTAGAGAATACGTTGTTTATTCCTCTGGGCTCTTAAATCTAGCTCCTTAGATGTGCTGTGGTCACTGCTGTCATCCAGCTCTGGATTAGAGAATTGTTCAAATCTTTCTTTTGTTCACTAGATCGCAAGTGAAAACTCCTTGAGTTTTTTCAAAGGCAGAGACTATTTCTTCCACTGGTACCCTCATGTACCCTAGCACAATGCCTGTCACTTTGTAAGTATTTGTAGCATGGCATTGACTTCCAGAACAAGGGAAGATGTGATGTGAGCATCATTTTGTCAAATTCACCCTGGCAGCAGGGATTGAAAGACTGGGACGGGACAGAATGAATGAGGAGAGAAGCTTATTAAGTATGCATTTCAGTATTGCAGGGCGGAATGGATAAGGGCTCAGACAAATAAATCAACCAAATGTTAAGATCTAAATCTTGGCAGGCACATGAATAAAATGGACATGGCCACACACATAAATGTTCATGCAGTATTTCTTTTCTTGTTCTCTTTTATTCATAGAAAGTTCTTCAAACCGTTGCCCATGGTAACGTTCAGCAGAAAGCCAACCGGCATTTGGACGCATCTATCAGATCAAACATTGATGAAAGTGCCCTGGGGGTTCCTTCTTCCTCCCGAGCCAATTGTTATAAAAATAGAGTGGACAGGGCTTGGTAAAGCAATAGAAGCGACCAGAGATGGATGACAGGCTTTGCACTGTCCTTCTCATACTCATAGTGTAAACAAATGTGAAATCGAAGTTAGCAGAACCTGAAGGATGCAAATGTTTAGAACATCCCAGAGTTTCCAGTTTTTAGATGGTTTCTAAAAGTTTAGAGTGTCAGCCTCACCAAGTGCAAAAGAGGAATGTAAGGAAACAGTGGTTTTAAAGAAACTTTTAAAGCATTTGAATGGGAGCTATTACCTTCTCGATCAAACTTTGGAAACAAGTCCAGTATCCATTTTCACAGTGGATTGCGGAAATTTTCTACAGATTCAATCTTGAAAACCAGCATACAGCCTATGCATTTCACAGTTCAGTTTTTTTCTTTTCATAATTTTAAGGTATCTATTTCTTTACTTTAGAAAGCTTGGAAAATATAAAAACTAGCCTGAAAATCAGAAATTAGGCTAAAATTTCTTATAGTTTAGTCTTAATATAATTCCTCACAATGCATTTTAATTTTTTCTTTTAAGTATTATTCATATGACCATGACTATGTAAAATATTTCATCATTCAGGTTTTTGCTTACAGAAGTCTTCCCTGATGTATAATTGGTAATTTTGTTCCTGCCCTGTCTCACGTTCTTTCCCTTAGTGTATTGCTCTCTGCTTTGCTGAACTTAATATGACTTTTAACAGCAAGTGTGTAATTTTTATGCCAGCATTCCACACAAAGGCGGGATCATAGTTGTTATCTTCAGCACCACATAACCAATACTAGGCAAGTACTTGGCAGGGAGCGCATACTGGAGATAATTACTTAAATAACCTTTTTTGACACTATGCTGCAGTGCTGTAAGGCTGCAGCCAGACTTTCTGAACTTGATTCTCCCATGGAAGGCAGAACAGTTGCTGCCCAAATACATGTATATTCTAATCTGCGGAACCTCTGATGGTGCTCCTGCTGCATCCGGCAGAGGTCTGAGAGCCCGGTGGTCCTCAGTGTCGAGGCCCTCCGCTTCCCCTGTTCATCTCTTCACTACGTCAGGAATGCAGAGGCTGAAGTGAGGCTGACTGAGAAAGGAAAGTCTCTCCAGTGTGGAATAAGAAACTCAGCAAAAGTGAAGTAAAAGAGAAGTTTTACCGATAATATTGCAAAAGGCAGTGTGTGTGTGTGTGTGTGTGTGTGTGTGTGTGCTGGGAGGGGGAGGTGGGGAATACCACACAGTGGGCAAGCTAAATGGCAGGCAGAAGTTCAAGGCGAAGTTCTCAGTCTGGTGTCTCTGCTTCCTTCTTAGTTACAGGGGTAAAATGATTTTCTAAGATTAACTATTTTACAGATTGGTACAGTCAGGGTCTTAGCCTTTGTTTCTGGAGTGAGTGGAGGTTCACAGAAATCTACGGGCGTGTAGCAAAGGTACACAAAGTTTCCACAAAGGTCAGCCTCCTCCAGTAAGCATGCAGCTCTCTCCATTATGCTACCCACCCAGGTCATGCCCCATGCTGCTTATTTCTCCCTAACTATCCCTACATTCCATTAGGTACAGGAACAGAAACAAAAACAAACAAAAATGGCTTTGCGGATGTGTCTTAAAATGAGGAAATGATCTTGAGAGATTTGGAAAGCCAGATGCAATCATGAGAGTCCTAATAAGAGGAAGGTGCAAGAGGATTAGAGTAAAAAAAAGCCATGCAATAAAGGAGAGAGAAGAGACAGAGACAGAGAGACAGAGAGACAGAGGGACAGAGAGGAATATGCTCTGTTGTTGGGTTTGAGTTTGAAGGTGCAGCAAAAAGGAATGAGCTGAAGAATATATTACCTCTAAAATCTAGAAAAGTCAAGGAAAA
>RJWM01006432.1:0-84025 GCA_004363535.1 Dasyprocta punctata
CCTCTCTCTGTCTCCCTCTCTCCCTCTCTCCCTTCCCCCCTCTCATTTTCTGCAGTTTCCCCAGTGCCAACTTCCTGGGGGAGCAATAGGGCAGAAAGTGAATAGGGGATGTGTGTGTATTTAAGGAAACCTACTGACTCGAGAAAGATAACTCTGGGAATCTTGGCCAGCCTGGCAAGCACAAGGTCCTGAGTTCGATTCCCATACAAAACAACAACAACAACAACTATATATTTTTATTTAAAAAAATTTTGGCGGGGGACAGGGTTTCACTTTGCAGTTCAGGCCGGCCTCAAACTTACAGTAACGCTCCTGCCTCAGCCTCGGGATTGCTGGGATTACAGGCATGTGTCACCACGCCCAGTTTAAAACTGTATTTTTTAAACACAGACTTTTACTTGTGGATCTATGGCTGCTTTCAAATCAAGCTCAGCATTTGGATACAAACAAGTTTTTGCTTGCCATGTTTTAATAAATTCCAGCTGCAAGAACGCATGCTATTGTTACCGCTCCTCAGGTTTTATAGGATCCATTGTAAATTATATAAGCATGGAGCCACATCCAATATCAGAAAAACGACATTTTGGGTTAACTATAAACCATCCCCTCATTGAGGGTAGACAATCCAGATTTTGATTTGGTGGTTAAGCTAGCGGGATTAATAAGCAACCCGACGTGTATGTGGTTACCTGACGTCTGTCGTCAGTGCCGGAGTGGGTCTGAGACCACACTCACACAAAGCCTGTGTTTCCTGACGATTTTGGTCACTGAAAATGCCACAGCGTATTTTACAGATTCAGCAAGGAGAGTGAAAACCTGGCTGAGCAATTGGCCTCGGGACGTAGGAAAGAGAAGCGGGTGACAGTGGCTCAGCGTCACTGCCTAAGGAGGGCAGGAGCCTCCAGCTGGCTGCCAGGCCGGCGGCTTTGGGGAAGGTGACCTAGCAGGGTCCTGCCCACCTCAGGAAGCACGACTGACCGCCGCTGCCAGGGTCTGCGCTCTTCAGTGTCTGCAGCAATAGCGGGAGACCAAAGGCAACCGAGCCACCAGGGGAAGAGCACCCTAGGGACGCTCTGTGCACCCAGGCAGGAAGGCCCGCGCCAGAAACCACCGGAGCAATAGCACGCGGTGCTGGTGTCACCGAGGAAGACGCGAGTTGCCAGCTCTCAAAGAGTGGTGTAAGCAATTAGTAGTCTGAGAAGAAAGCTAAGTAGTTCCGATTTCATTACTTTTTCCCACGTGCAGAAACTGCCTGAGGCGGGAGGCGGGGGAAGGTAGGAAGGAAGCCCGTTAATTCCACTCTACTCTCAGACTGCAGCTGGAGGCCAGTGTTAGCCTTTCCGGTATTTGCAATCACTTTCAGGTGGCCAGTGTGATCTTTATTTCCTAATAACTTCAGAATCCATCATATATGCAAAGTTCGGGTAATGTAAAGATTAAGACAAGACTGGGAAAAATAGAAAAGAAAAGATTGTTTGGACTTGAGTACAAAACGTGCTTTTTCTTCCATCTCTCCCTTGCTATTATAATCCCTGATGCCTAATAAAATCCCCTGCAGTCTAAGCCTGGATATTCATTACAGTACTTGTTTTGATTTCCAGCCACAAATAGTAAAATGTCTGAAAGCACCAGTCTCTGGCCTTCATGAAGTGTTTATACCTGCTTTGTTGAGAGATGGCCAAGTCTTGATTCTAAATTTGCAGCCAGTATGTAGAACTTCTCTCTTTTTTCTCTCGTTGTTTCTTCTTTCTCTCCCTCCCTCTCCCTCCCTTCCTCTCTCCCTTCTTCTCTCTCTCTCTCTCTCTCTCTCTCTCTCTCTTTCTGTTTCTCTTCTTGACCTCCCACCCCTCCCCTCCCTTCCTTCTTCCTTCCTTTTGACAGGAGGTCTCACTGTGTTGTCCAGGTTAATCTTGAACTCCGGGGCTCAAGTGATTCTCCTGCTTCAGCTTCCCAAGTTGTCGGTACATGCTACCATGTGCTTGATTTTTTCTGTTTCTTAAAATAATACTTTGATGAGTCATTGTCTGCCTCAAAGAACTGAATGGGTTCTCCTTGAAAATCAGACTGTCACGAGGATAAATGTACTTTGAAACGTATTTGCAGTTTGCCTCTCTTTACCTGCCTACAGTTACTGTACACACACAACACACAAACACACGTGCATGCACGCCAATAGCCAAGCTTGTCTTTTTTTTTTTTTTTTTAGCATAGGGGTCTACTCAAAGACAGCACCTTATTCTGTGTTTCCAACAGTGTGAGATCACTGCTCAAAGCTATGTGTTAAGGACAAGATGGGGAGAGAGGAGTGACCCTGAGGAGGCCACAGGTAGAGGAGAATTTCCCCAGACTGTGCATGGCCACCAGTTCTTAGAGGCTGCACTCTGTGGAGATACCAACTTCAGAGGGGAGGGGTGGTGATAAACCAGGTGGTGATGGGCCTTAGAGCCATGAGAGTCCCACAGAGACAACGGAAGACTTTTCTTGACCTAAAACTGGCATTCACCTGCCCAGTCTGATGTTATAGTCAGGCGACTTCTGACAATTTAGGAATCCTTGGTTAGGGGGCTCTGTGTGAGCAGTCTGGGGAGTCAGACCCAGATTCAAATCCCCATTTTGATATTAGCAGCAATATTGTCTGGAATACATATACTTGAGCCTTATGATGTACATCTGTAAAGTACAAGATTAGTACCCAGCAGGCCAGATTGTGAAAATAAGAGGTTATGAACAATATGTGGTAGTCTATAAAGAATATTACTTAGAATAATTGAAGTTATAAAAATTTTTCATGTGTAAAATAATATTCCCTGAGACAACAGTTTACAACTTTTCCATCCTTTCCAAAAATCTTTGGGTCATGCTTGAGAGCCACCCTTTCTGCTACTCCATGGCATTAGCCTACTGCATTAGTTCTTAACACATTTTTGGTCACAACCACGCTCATGAATCTGATAAGACTGGGAGTGGTGGCACATGCAGGTGAACCCAGCACTCAGGAGGCTGGGGCAGGAGAATCACCCTGAGTTCAAGGCCAGCCTGCTCTACATAAGTGAGTTCAAGGCCAGCCTAAACTGTATAGTGAGACCCTGTCTCAATTAAAAAAGAAACCTGATGAAACTCATGGGACACTCCTCCTAGTGAAATGTATACATACAACAAATGACATAAGTCATTTGCTGAAATGATAGCTCTTCAGGGAACCATCTACAAACCCAGTCAAGAGTCCTTGTCCTGGGGTAAACTGCTCTCTGACTTGCTTCATTAATGACTGACCCACAGTTACTGATTTAAAACCCATGGGGCATAACACTGGGTCCCACAAACCCATTCCTCACGTTTCTACTGTAGATTTTTGCCATAGGGTGATAGTAGCCAACCTTGATGGATACAGGAAGCAATCTGTGTGTTTACCCACTTGGTACAATGAAAGACAAGGAGGTGTGAACAAGTGTGCAAAAGTGTCAAACCAGGATTTATACTCACATGATATTCCATGGGACAGTTTTTGCATAGTTTATCTGAGTATCACAGAGGATATAACACACCCACATCACTCTAGGATTTTTTAAAAAAAGTTTTCTTTAGATTTTTTTGGTTACAAGTAGCCCAATTTATTACAATGGTACATGAAAAACTGGATTTGAAAATTTTGGAGGTCAAAAGTGAATCATATTACTCATGCATGAATGATGATGATTCATTATGGTAAAATGCAGGTTTTCGTAACAGAAGAGTGGTGTGGGTGGATGATGATGATGATGATGATGATGGTGATGATGACTTTGATGTTGGCCGTGGGAGCCAAAGTTCCTGTGACAGTGAAATGGAGGAAGAATCAACTGATAAAGACACAGGAATTGCAGACCTTCTTGACACAGATGATTAAGAAAACAGCAGTGTAAGTATATATTTGACTAGTCAAAAAGTTGCAAAATGATCAGGCAACCAAACAGAATGGCCCAATGTTATAACTAGGTCTGAAAGTATAGTGAGGGTCTTGGCAGGGGTAAAATACATTGGACAGAACACCTGCACTGCCATTCAATATTGAATATTGTAACAGACAAAATGCTACAAGATGCTGTGAAATACACAAAGGCTGAGATATAAATAAAATGTTCTATATGCACCAATAGCCGTATTTAAAAATGTATTTATTATGTTACCTAACTAGCTGAACTGAAAGCATTCATAGGTCTGTGTACTTAGCAGGGATTTCTAATAGTAATCCCAGGAATGTAAAAGACTTACGAAAGAGCAATGGATCAAAATATGGCATAAAAATTCATGCCCTTGTAGATGTGAAGATTTATAATGTTTTCAATTTAGAAATTTATTCTGGAACTCAGCAATCAGGTCCTTATTTGTATAGTAATAAACTGAATGATGTTGTGAACAGACTTGTTTCTCCCATCTCCTAAACTAATGGGAATGTGAGATTTAACAATTGGTTTACTGGTTTCTGATTGATTTTACATTTCCTAACAGAGCACAGGTTGACAAGCACAGGAACTGTATGCAGGAACAAAGCAGAAATTCCAAATGAAATGTTGCAATTTCAAAACAGAGAATGGTATAGTACAATCTTTGGATTTCAGAAAGATTTGCATTTGCCTTGCATATGGCAAAGAAAAACAAACCAGTACTGCTGATACCAACATTGCACCATGATAGAAATATTGACAGGGAAACTTTTACAAAATGGAAGACTGGGATGGAAACTTTCTGCAGCAAAAGCAAAGGAAGAGTAGATGTTGTTGATGAATTATGCAGCAACTATGATGTCACTTGGAACACAAAGCATGACCAATGGTTGTGTTTTACTCAATCCTAAACATGTGTGGCATAAGAAGTTTGATAGTTTACAAAGAAAATAACAAGTGCAAAATACCACAGAGACATTTTTTTAGAAGACTAGAACTGGAACTCATAAGAGATCATTTACAGCAGAGGGAAAATTATGCAAAAAATTTGAGGACCACTGGTGAGCTGACAGGGGAAAAGGCAGGTGCAGCATCCTAAAGATCTACTACAACAGGAAAGCCAAAATGATGCTGACTGTGCCTACAAGTTAGGACAGGAAAAGAAAACATACGTGTGGTCAGTGTAAGCCATACTTGTGTATGAAACACGTGATTTCCATTTGGAAAGACTGCCTTGAGTGTGACAATTGAAGAAAAGATTATTTTTGTTGTAGAGTTCTCTTGGTATTTTCATTGCAGTTCACAAAGATTTTTATTTCTGATGTTGTCTCTTAGATTTTGTAAGCAGGTAAACAGCTGATGTGAAAATGTTGACGTCTATTCTAAGTGCTCATTACACATTTGATACTTTATTTTATTGATATCCTTTTTCCCTGCTACGTGCACATTGTATAACATAGTAGAAAGCTCCTGACAAAACAGGAAGAGAGAGAGGTGACAATAAGGGCCTGTCACATAGGAAAGAAAAGCTAAGCACGTGGGCTGTTAGTGTAAATGAATTGTGTGCATAGAACATGCAGTTGTCGTGTGTGAAGACTGCCTTGGGTGTAACAGTTGAGGCAAAGATTCTATGGTAGACTTTTGTCTGTGTTTACATTGTAGTTCACATAGGTTTTTATTTCTGATATTATCCCTTAGGTTTTGTAAGCAACCACAAAGCTGATATGAAAATGTTTATGTCTACTATAAGTACTAATTACACATTTGGTATTTTATATTATTGATGTCTTATTTTCTTATTATTTAGGTGTGATAATTGAAGTAAGGGTTTTTTGTAGAATGTTATTGGTATTTTCATTGTATTTCATATAGGAATTTAATTCTAATGTTATCTTTTAGATTTTGTAAGCAAGTACACAGCTGATGTGAAAATGTTGAGGTTTATTCTAAATACACCATGTGTATTAAGAATTTAATACTTTATTTTATTGGTATTTTATGTTCTGGTTAACTACACATTACATAATATAATAAGAACCTCCTGACCAAAGAGCAAGACCCGCCACATGTCAAGTATGTCCTACAAAAAGGCCAGGAAGACAAAATACATATGCTGTCCATGCAGGTGATACATGTGTATGGAACATGCTGTTGTCATGTGTGATGACGGCCATAGGTGTGATAATTGGAGATTATTATTTTTTTTGTAGAGTGCTATCAGTATTTTCATTGTAATGTATTTAAGAATTTACTTCTGTTGTTCCTTTTTAGACTTTGGACACCAAACACCACTGGGTATTAACCATTTTGATTCTTTTTGCTAATGAAAAATGTTAAACATGTAATACTCTATTTTTGAGATATTTTTCCTGTTAAGCACTTATTGTTTAATACAATAAAACTCATAAAATGAAAATTAATTCTTTGGGCTACCTCAGCAGCACAGCACCTGCCTGGTAAGTGCAAAGTCGTGAGTTCAATTCCCAGTACAAACTAAATAAATAAATAAAAATTAATATTTTATCAACAGAGATATCCTAAAGTATAAACGTGGGTGTGACCACACCCATGGTTATGCCTCTTTATGACAAAAAAAAAGGTGCTATACTCCTTAGTTCAGGGGATATCACACTATTTCTGTAAAAGGCCAAGAGTTTCATTTTCAGCTTTCGGGGCTAATCCCTACCTAACTAATTTCCACCCAACTTCATATTTGTAATACAAAAGCAGTCATAAAAAAGATGGAAACAAAGAAGCATGACGGACTGGGGATGTGGCTCAGTGGTAGAGGTCTTGTCTTCCATGGCAGTGTTGCAACAAAACTTCATTTGTAAAAGTAAATTGTGTGCCGGCTTTGACCCTTGGATTATAGTTTGACCACCTTACTTTCAAGAGTAATTATGAACTGGGGAACTCTTGAATACACACACACACACACACACACACACACACACACATACACACACTGAGATGCTCCTCTCCTCCCATCACACTTGAAGATCATCTTTTAATTTGTTTCTCATGGCAACTGGCAGGCTTTCAATTGTCCTGGCCCATCATCAGAACCATCTATGAGACTTCTCACCAGTGATGTAAATCTCTAGTGTGTTTTATAGCTAGGAAACAAGAAAATACACAGGATAAGCAGTATAAGCTTCTCTGTGCCCGGGTTCTACAATGCTATCCAAGGACAGCATGCATATTTAAAAATCTTGCTCAAGTTCTCATTCTATTGCATGTGTTGTATGACTGTATTTTTAGAATTTAATTTTGAAAAGTATTCTTATTGATGGTTACAGTCAAATCCTTCAAGACCTACAGTGATATGACCATGAATTTTATAAATGGCTATGCATTTGAAAATCTGCAAAAAAAAAAAAAAAACTTGCAAAACATCTTGCTGATTGCTGCCAGCAAATCTTCATGAAGAATAGACACTGTCAGGCTAACCTGATCTATTAGGAAAAAGTTCCAGGCAGATTAAGAAAAAGTCCCAGGCAGACCAAGAAAAAGGGATGGCTCTAATTTATCTGAGCTCTAGGAAGGTTAGGTGATTCAGTTGTCTAAGGCAATAAATTTAGAAAATGTGGTCCAGGCAGCATGAGTATTAGGTGAGAACACAAATTGCTGTAGGGTCAAAAGGAATGTGCAGTGTTTTTCAAGGTCAGTTAGCAGCCTATGCTTTTTAAAAAGCTTTTTAAAATCACTATCCTAGATAAAGAAATAAAAAAGTCAACCCAGACAATGCCTTAGAAAAACAATTTAAAAAAGCGGTCAAGGAGAAATGGAAAATTAGAATATACTAATAATCAAGGAAACTTAATAAGTACTTTACAATCTAATACTTATTTCCCCAATCCCAAAGATACTAGATGGTTTTACAGGCCTGTGAATCAAGCATTCTAGAAAGATAATCCCACTGGACATGGTGGCAGATACTCTTGAGGCTGAGGCAGGAGCATCACAAATCAAGACCAGCCTACGTAACTGGGCAACTTCAGAATAAAATAACAAGGGCTGGCAATGTAGCTCAGTGTTCCTGGGTTCAATCCCATGTACCACCACCCACACACTCCTTATCTTATAAAAACAGCTCTAGAGAATAGAAAAAATATTTTTTCCAGTTAATAGTGCTCGAATAACCTTGATTTTGATACCCAAAAGAGATCAGGATAGTATCAGACTCATGAACAAAGAAAAAATTAGAATTAAAAATAATAGTAACTAAAAAAAAACTTATCTTGAGCAATTTTAGTTTTTCCCAAGAATGTGGCAGTTTAACATCAGAAATATATGAATGCAATTAGCCTTATGAAAACACGAAATGGAGAAAAACAGATGATCAATAGATATTAAAAAAAGGGATTTGGCAAAGCTATTTAAGGTGAAATTCAGTTGAATAAGATTACCATATTTGTATATACAACTGTCTGGAATAAGAAGATGATATTGTCAATTCTTCCCAAATTAATCTCTAAGTCAGTGTAGCTCCAATAAAAATTCCTGAAGGCTTTTCATGGAACATGACAAGCAGATTTTAATTTTAGATGGAAGAGCAAATGGGCATGAATAATCAAGACTATTTTGAGGAAGAACAAAAAGGCACCGCTTCGCTCTGCCAGGCACCCAGACTTAACAGTGTTAGGTGACTCGAGGGCCATTGCCGTTCTATATTCTGTCCAGGTTATGGATAAGTTCAGCAGTGCATCCAAGAAGAGAGGGTGGACATTGCGGCAGGATGGAAGGGAGCCTTGGGAATGCTGAAAGACTCAGGAAGCCAGCTCAAAAAGGAAAATGGGGATCATTCAGTCTGCTGATGATTCCAGCACTGCTCTACGAACAATAGTAAACAGAGGTTAGGAGTAATGCGTGTGAAGTACACTGTGACCTACAGCAAGGAAAGGCCCTCCACAGCTGCTCTTGCCATTAATACAAGAACCCGAGATGCATCTTACATGAAGCCTGAGGAATGTGGCTAAAATAGAATTTCCTTGGGTGAGATAAGAAAAATACACTACCGATTTACTGACAAAGAAGGTCCCAGCTCTTGTTCTGCATGTCTGAAAAATCAGATTGACTTGAATCTCTCAGATTTGAGAACTTAACATAAGAAAGGTTTTGAAATGAATAATTTGGCTACATAAATTATTTCCAGTCAGACAATCCTAGAAATAATGAAGAGGCACTCCCAAAACAGAGGGGAGGATTGAGTTAGAGTAATTTGGGTGGACTGCTTCTCTCTCCCCTGCATCCCCTTTCACTTCCCCAAACACACACACAGGTGCTGCCTCAAGCAACTGCTACTCCTGAATCAGAAACAAGTCAGTTAACAGGCTAGTCAGAGGACATCCACGTCCCGGCTCTGCACTGTGGCAGGAGGCCCCGTTGCTCTGTACCCAGTAAGGTACCTACCTATGTTCAGTCTCAGGAAACTCAGAGCAACTGTGTGATGATTAATGAGAGACCTAAAATAAAGAATAGGTTTGAATCCGAGAAAGAAATGAAATAACCATTGACAAGTTTTCATTGAAGAAAATCTGATTATGCACAAAAAGCACTTGATTGCTATTTACATTTATTAAATTCATAGTTGTTTATGTATATAAACAATAGTTTCAACTGTCGATGGTACACTTTTACTCCTAGGCTGGCTCTCCTTGTACACCCAAGAAGTTCTGACTACTGAGAAATTCTTAAGGGATGAAGTTGCTGTTCCCAATGAAATATGTGCTATATTCTAAACTTACACTGAGTTATCTGCTACTTGTGAAGGAGAAAACATCTGCCAGGAAAATCAGTTCCCAGGACTCCAAACCTTTGCACATGTCTCTCACTGAGACACAGGCAGATGGGGAGCACAGGTATTAGGCACATAGCCCTAGGGCCATGCTTCCCTACCCTATTGAAGATGCTCTTGTGAGAAAGCAATGCCCTCTCATACTTCTGCACCCTTTAGAGTCTACATCTTACTGTTTTATTTCCCAGATGATCATTTAGTATATCTCATGCAGCAAATACTCAGCACCTAGCGTGAGCCACGCTGTATGCTGAGACAGGTTTACAATGGTAAATACCTGCTACGGTTTATACATCGTGTCAACTTGAGAAGTCTAGCAGTTTAATTAAGTAACTCAGCAGCTCTACATCCTGGGTGTAGAGCACAGTTACCTGGTCATTGTTACAATTTGGGAAGGTCAGAAGTTTAACTGAGAGAGTCAGGGAACCAGGGGTCTTACTTGGTAAACATCCTCATCCTGTGCAAAGGAAGGCAAGAATGTTTGTGAATGCTACACCCATCCTGGGCGGGGGGGGGGGGTGTCCTGTGTACTATATAAGGGAGGAGAAGCTTGCTCTGGCTACTTTTGCTCTGGCTACTTTTGCTCAGTGGCTGCTGCCTTGAAGTGTTGTTCCTGTGCCATGCCACCTGCCTTGGAGCCAGCTGATTGTGGACTGAAACCTCCAAAAACTGTAAGCTAAATAAACCTTTCCTTCCCTAATTTTGGGTGTCAGGTGTTTTGTCTCAGCAACAAGTAAAAAGTAACCAAGACAATACCAAACCCACATTTGTTGGTAAACTTCTTCCAATTTAGTTTGAGCTCATTCTCTTCTGCCTTCTCCTCCATGAGCAAGGGAAACAACTGACCAGTATCCTCTTCATAAATGCTACTCAGATGACACAAGACAGTGAGCAGTGTTGCTTAGCATGCTTTAGCAATGAGTTGGACAAATAGGTTTTAAAGACATGGAAAAAAAACAATGCCAACCAAGCCAATATGAAATGTAAGAGATTAGGTGCTGAAAAGTATACAACTCATTCTATGTCTGTTGAGTTCCTACTCTGTGCTTCATACTGAATTAAATACTGAAAATACAGCTGGACAAACAGATTGCTTAAAGCTTAGAATTTGTCAAGAAAGACATAAGATATGTACATAAAAATGCAAGAGTACTGTGGGAAGACAGAATAAGTGGGCCTGGCCACTGTAGTTGGACACAAATGCTTTTGGCAGGTGACATCCATGAACATAGTACCTGAATTGCACTATGGAAAATTTCAGGACCTTTAGATGACTTGTCCAGGAAATTTAGTTTTCTGCTAGGTACAAAAAGAAATGATGATCAAAATGAAAGACATTAAAGCAGATATGGATGTAAAAAATATAGGACCTTAGGATGATGAATACCATGAATGCCTAACATAGGAAAGAAATGGAATCCATGATACATCCAAACAGAAATCCAGGAAATTAAAAATTCTATTGAAAGTATATGCAACACATTGAACAAAGGCAAAGATAGAATATCAGATCTACAAGACAGGATTGCAGCTACTGACCATGAAAAGAAAGATACCTAAAAAATAGCAAGAGGCCATGAAAAATCAGTCCAGCAGATGCACAAAAGAACAACATTAGATTGATCAGAGTCAGTGAGAAAGCTAGAGATAGTACAAATGCCATAAAAAAATTCTCTTCACATAATGGCAGCAAACTTCCCATACATGGATAAAGAATTTGACACACTAGTAAGCAAAGCATATAGAACCCCAAATAGCCATGTTCAAAATAAATGTACACTAAGGCATATAATGAGATTCCAGAAATTCAAGACAAGAACAGAATATTAAAAATATTTAGAGTAAGCCAGGCATAGTGGTGGACACCTGTAATCTCAGCACTCGGGGGGCTGAGACGGAAGGATTGCAGTGAGTTCAAGGCCAACCTGGGTTACATAAGTAAGTTCAAGACCAACTTAAACTGCATAGCTAGAGCCTGTCTCAAAAAATGAAAACAAAACCAAAAAGCACAGAGAAAAGAAACAAGTCACCTATCAAGGAAAGCCCATCACAATCACAGCAGACTTCTCAACACAAACATTCAAGTCAAGGAGAACTTGGGGTGATGTATTTCAAGCTCTAAAAGAAAACAACTTCTAACCCACATTGATGTACCCTACAAAACTCTTTCAAATCAATGGAGAAATAAGATACTTCCATGAGAAAGAAAAACTGAAGGAATCAATGATCACCAAAGCCCTCCAAAAGTTCTGAAGGATATATTAGAAAGACAAAATGAAGACCACAAGCACAAGAACATCAGTAGAAAGAAGCCACCAGGAAGGGCAAAAAATTAAACAGAGGAGAAAGACAGGGAACCAGTTATTACTATTGATGTAAATGGTCTAAATTCACCAATTAAAAGAAACAGACTGGCAGAATGGAACAGGAAGCGAGATCCAACAATAAGTTGCATATAAGAAACACTTAACTAAAAAAAAAAATTCGAAGACTGAAAGTCAAAGGATGGAAAACCATACTGTATGCCACAGGAACCCAGAAAAAACAAGGGTTAGCTATTCTATCTGTAGACAATGTGAACTTCAAACCAAGACTGATCAAAAGAGACAAAGAAAATCACTACATCCTTGTTGATAGGGTTTGTATAGATTCACACCCCCTAAAGCCTGATGTGGTCATAAGGATTTTTTGTTTTGTTTTGTTTTGTTTTGAGGTGTCTGAATATAGATTCTGTGATTACTTCGTACTGTAATGCTAGGATTAAGTGTGCTGGGATTAATGGTGAATGGTTGCTGGGTCAGTCCCCTCATTGGACTGGAAATGCCTTAATTCCAGTAGACAGTATAAAACATAAGAGACAGAGAGGGGCCTGTCTCTCTCTTGCTCCTTTTGCGGTCTTCCATTGCCATGAACTGTTTCTTATCTGCCGTGTGCCACCCTGCCCTGGCTCCAGCTGATTATGGCCTGAAACCTCAACAAACTGTGAGCCCAGTGAACCTTTCCTGTTTTAACTTTGCATGTCAGGCATTTTGTCTCAGCAATGAGAAAAGTAACTAAGACAAAATTTGGCAGCAGAGAAGTGGGGTCACTGCTGTGCTATACCTGACCATGTGGTTCTTGAGCCTTTGGGAGTGGCTTGTGGGAAGGATTTGGAAAGGGTTAGAGATGCCAACTGTCTTGGCTACTTTTCTCTCATTGCTCGGACAGAATACCCAACACTTAAAATGAAGGGAGGGAAGGTTTATTTAAGCTTATTGTTTGTGGAGGCTCCAGTCCATAATCTGCTGACTTCAAGGCAGTGCAGCCTGGCACTGGGGCAACTTCAAGGCAGTAACCAGCAAAAGCAGAAAGAGCAAAAGAGGAGGGGAAGAGCAAGCCTCTTTTCCTCCCTTATATTGTACACAGGCCACCCCACCACCTTGGCAGGTGTAGCACTCACAAAATCTCCTTGCCCTCCTCTTGCACAGGACTAAAATATTTACAAAGTAAGAACCCTGGCTCAGTGCTGAGTCTCTTAGTTAAATTTCTAAACTTCTCAGGTTGACACAATGTATCAACCATAACACCAACTGAAAAAGTAAAGCTGGAATGCTTTAGGCTGTAATGTATTGGAGATTTTAGTCAGAGATTAGAAGGCCAGAAAGTGAGTAAAAACCAGCTCAGGAGGTTTCTTCTATGAAGAACTGCATTAGCTTCTGGACTCAAGGTGATTTGTGTTGCGCTGGAGATTCAGCTCAACAGCATGGTGCCTGCCTGGCAAGAACAGGATCCTCAGTTCAAATCGCAGAACAACAACAACAACAACAAAATTTGTGTTATGCCTCTGCAAAAGTTTGTCTGGATTTTGCTCATGTCCAGAGACTTTGTATGCGACTGAGAATTTTTTTTTAAAGAGTATATAACAGGATAAAACCAATCAAAAGAAACCAGTGTAAGAGATACAGAACATTAAAACATTATGAAATCAACAGCAGTTCCCATAATGCCTTTTGATGTCTTCAAAATAGCTGCACATAACTTCAGACATAGTAAAAATCAAACAGAATAGAATAGAATAGAAACAATAAAAACAAAACAATGAATGCAATAAAGGATTTCAAAACAAGCCAATAGTAAATCCAAAATTGCTACCATAATATATCTTGCTATCCTTCACATAGCTTCTCCTGCCATCACATTTAACCTAATCAAACAAAACAAAAGAAAGTAAAACCCAACCCAACAAAATAATGGAAATGATATAAGACTTCAAAACAAGACCATGCAGAATCAACAATGGCTGCAAACCTCAGAAGGAGAGCCCCACCTAGATGCCACACTGCGTACCGGTATCCTCTGAACCTATGCTCAGACCACTGGCCCTAGACCTGCAATGTTAGTGAAACACCAAAGCACTACAGGCATCCAATTGCATTTCACCTCAATAGTTATCATCACAGCCTGTGTTTTGCCAGATAAGCCAGTTGCTTACGGGGGGAGGGGAGATTGGTATATCTTGTTTGCCAGCCTGTGCACTGGAAGGGGCTGCAGTCTGGCTGTTCCCAGTCCAGCCATGGCCCACACATGGTCCTGGCTCCCTGACTGGGCTTGTTTGCTGCTGTAGCCATTGTTCTCTCTAACCTGGTCCACAAATGGCACTGACTCATGGGGAGAGGCTTGGGTCTAGTTGTTCCCAGGCCACTGGAGGCCCATGCATGGCACTGGTTTCCAGACTGGAATTGTTTGCTGCTGTGGCCATTGTTCTCTCTCTGGGCCTGAAATTAAGGGTAGCAGACTAATTAATCTGGCAGAAGAAATTTTAAGGCAGTCAAATGTTAAGACAGTGGTGTGGATACAGTTGGTGGTTTCTAGCCAGAATTATGTTGAGAATCAAAGGTAAAGAGTCCAGCAGAATGATTTAAAACATTGTGAGTTTGACCAGAAAGGAAGTTCCAATAAAGCTGTGAACTGTAAAGATAGAACAGAGGAGATCTTGATTGCTGAGAAGAAAGAAGAGAAGAGAAAAGATGGTCTGAAGGAATCAGAAGAAGCAGCAGGACCGAACTCTTTGCAGCCTCAAAATTTCAAAAGTGAAAGACTTTGCTTTGAAAAGAGAACTCCAGACCACCGTGTTCCAGAACGGCAGCAGTCATACCATGTTCCAGAATTGCAGTGGCATAGAGAATTTGTTCCTCAGAATTGGATTCAGCATGCACAGTGGTGCAGGTACTCAATCTTGGGGCAAGAGAAGGAAGCCTGGCCACTGCTCCACTGGCAGCAGACCTTGGCATCATCCACATGGTGCTGGTTTTAGGCACATGCCGAATGGAAGAGTTGTGGGGTCAGGAAGGATTCCACCCAGTTTTCAGAAAGCCTGGGAAGCCAGGCAGTGTGGCTCTGAGAGGGCAGTGTGTGAAGCTGTGACTGTGAAACCAAAGGTGCAGTGGAGACCCCAGAAGTTTAGAAAAGCCAGGAACACGGATCATCTGAGAAAACTGCCAGGGCGAAGCACAGAAGGCTCAAGCGGGGAGCCATGAGCGCTATAACCCATGGAACTGCCATAGGGCAGAGACACCAATGCACCTTGGAATTCATACGTCGCTACAGATTGCTTTGGATGTTGCACATGGAACTATAGGACTTAATGTTTGCCCTGTTGAACTTTGGACTTGATTTAGTCCCATTCCTTTGTATCTCTGTTTGTAACTTTGGAATGGAAATGTGTATCATGTTCCACTGAATGTTGGAAGTGTTTAACTTTCTTTTCATTTGTATAGGGGCTCACAGTCGAGAGTTTGTTTTAAAGCTCAAAGGAGATTTTTCACTTAGACTTTTCAGCAATGCTGATGTATTTGGGACTTAGGCAACTATTAGAGATGGACTAAATGCCTTTCGCATAAATGGATGTACATGAGTCTTTGGAGGGCCGGGGGTAGAATGTTATGGTTCATGTCCAGATTTCTCTTCAAAGACTCATGTGGTCACAGGGTTTTTGCAGAGTTGGCTGAATCTAGAGGGTATGGTTGATTCACATTGCATTACTGGGATTAAGGTTGCTGGGATTAACGTTGGATGATTGGTGAGTGATTGGATTCACACTGCCCTAATCCCAGTAGACTGCATACAATATAAAAGACAGAAAGAGGCTTATATCTCCCTCTCTTATTATTTTTTTGTTTTCTGCTGCCATAAACTGTTGCCCCCTGCCATGTGCCATCTTGCCTTGGAGCCAGCAAATTACAGGCTAAAATCTCTATAAACTGCAAGTTACACAAAGCTTTCCCCCTTCAACTTTGGGTTTGGGTATTTTGTCTCAGCAATGAGAAAAGAAACAGACATTTGTTAAGGGAAAACTCCAAGAAGAAAAGATAATAATAATAAATATATATGCACCAAATACCAGTATACCCAACTACATAAAACAAAGATTAATAGACGCGAAAAATCAGATAACACTAACACAATTGTAATGGGGGACATTAATACCTCACTTTACAATTAAATAGATCAACTAGACAAAAAATCAACAAACAAATATCAAAACTAAACCAACCTATGAACAAATGAACTTAGATGTCTACAGAGTGTACCATCCCACATCAGAATACACGTTCTTCTCAGCTGCACATGGGATGTTCTCCAAAATAAACCACATGAAATCCATAGATCATACTTAAAAAGTGCAGAGGAACTGAAATTATTCCATTCATATTATCTGAACATAGTGCAATGAAAGTGGAAATCAACAGCAAAAGAAGTCATAGAAACTACATAAACATATGTGAATTAAACACTACCCTCCTACACAACCAGTGGGTCACAGAAGAAATTAAAAACAAAATCTAAAAATATCTACAATTAAATGATAAAGTTGCTACAACGTATGAGAACTTATGGGATGCACTGAAAGAAGTCCTATGGGGGAAATTTATAGTAGTGAATTCTCACATCAAGAAAACAGAATGAGCTCAAATAAACAACTTTATGTTGAACCTCAAAGTTCTTGAAAAAGAGAACAAATCAAACTTCATATGAGAAAGGAAATTATAAAGAGAAGAGCAGATTAATGCAATTGAGACTACAAAAAACAATGCAAAGAATCAATGAATCAAAGAATTGCTTCTTCAAAAGATTAAATAAAATTAATAAATCTTTTTTTTGTACCAGAGATTGAATTCACAACCTTGCACCTGCCAGGCAGGTACTTAAGCCACTGAGCTAAATCCCCAGCCCCATTTTTTGAGACAGGGTCTCACTATGCAGGTCAGGCTGGCCTTGAACTCACTTTGTAGCCCAGGCTGGTCTCGAACTTGCAATGATTCTCTTGCCTCAGTCTCTCCAGTGCCAGGATTACAGGTGTGTGCCACCGTGTCCTGCTAAAATTGATAAATCTTAAACCAACTTTATCCAAATAAGGAAAGAAAAGACTCAGATTCACACACTTAGGAATGAGAAGGGTGAAATTGCAATGGATCCTGCTGAAATCCAGAAGATCATCAATATCTACTTTGAGTACCTATACTTTAATAAGATGGAAAACAAAGAAGAAAAGGACAGATTCCTAGATATATATGAATTGTCAAAACCAAATCAAGAATACATAAAAATTCTCAATAATCTGATATCAGTGAATGAAATTGTAAATTTAATTAAAAATTTATGCTGAAATTCTTTAAAGAAATTGAAAGGGAATCAATACTTCCAAAACCATTCCCAGAGGCAATTATTACCTTGATACCTGAGAAGAACCCAACCAAAAAAAGAAAACTACAGGCCAATCTGCCTAATGAGCATAGATGTAAGAATTCTCAATAATACTGACAAACAAAATGCAGCAAATCATCAAATTATTTGGGGATGGTTCAAAATATGCAAATCAATAAATGTAATGCATCATATTGAAAGAGTCAAAGACAAAAATCACACGATCATCTCAATAGATGCAGAAAATGCATTTGACAAAGTCCAACACCCATTCATGATAAAAAACCATAAAAAAATTAGAAGCTACAGTCTTTAGTTCAATCTGATAAAAGCTGTTTATGACAAACCAACAGTCAACATTCTACTAAATGGTCAAAAACTGAAAGCTTTCACTCTAAAATCAAGAACAAGGTAAGGATGTCCACTGTCTCCACTCCTATTCAATACAGTTCTAGAAAAAGAATTAGCCAGAGCAATTAGACAAGAAAAAGAATTAAGAAGAATAAGGATAAGTAAGGCAAATGTTAAATTATCAGTATTTGCAAATGACATGATATTCTACATACGAGATCCCAAAAATACCACCCAAAGACTAGTAGATTTAATAACCACATTGACTAGTGTAGCCAGAAACCAAATCAACACTCAAAAATTAATAGCACTGGGCCCAGGCATATACTCCATGGCACAGCACCTGTCTGGCAAGTGCAAGGTCCTGAGTTCTATTCCTGGTACCACAAAAATCTTAAAAATTAATAGCATTGCTGCACACAGACAAAAAACTCACTGAGAGAGAAATTAGGGAAACTACACCTTTCACAATAGCGTCCCCACCCAAAGAAACCAAAATACTTAGGAATCAATCTAACAAAGGAAGTAAAAGATCTACACATTGAAAATTATAGTACTCTGAAAAAGAAGATCAAAGAGGATATCAGAAAATGGAAAGATATCACTTGCTCATGGTTAAGAAGAACCAACACAGTGAAAATGCTATATTCTCAAAATTATTATACAGATTTTATGCAATTCCAACCAAAATACCATTAACACACCTCATGGAACTAGAGAAAACATTCCTAAAATCCATTTGGAACCAGAAGAGACTTAGTAAAAGCAATTGTGGGTAACAAAGGCAAGGGAGGAGGCATCACAATCTCTGACTTGAAATTATACTACAAAGCTACTGTGAATAAAACAGCCTGGTACTGGCAAAAAATCAGAGTTGAGAATTAGTGGAAGAGACTAGAAGATGCAGAAACAACTCCACAAGCACTCAGCCACCTTGTCTTTGACAAAGGAGCCAAATATTCACTAGAAGAAAGACTGCCTCTTTGATAGATGGTGCCAGAAAAACTGGTTTCCCACATGCCAAAGACTAATACTAGACACATGTCTATTACCATGCACTAAACTAAAATCAAAATGGATCAAAACTCTAAATATTAAAACAGAAAAACTAAATCTGCTGGAAGAGAGAACAGGTGAAACTCTTGACAATATCAGTGTAGGTAAAGTTTTCATGAACAAAACCCTGGTCACATCGGAAATAATACAAAGAATCAAAAACTGGGATCTCATCATATTAAAAGGCTTCTGTGCAGCAAAAGAAATCACCCACACACTGAAAAGACAAGCCATACACTGGGAAGAAATTTTAGCCTCTTGTCCTTTGGACAAAAGACTTTTATCTAGAACATATAATTTTTAAAAATCAGACCTACCAAATTCAAAGATACAATCCAAAAATTGCGCACCGCACTATGAAAGAATGGCTATTATCAAGAAATTAACCAATAACAAATGCTGGAGGGGCTCTGGGGAAAAAGGAACACTTCTCCACTATAGGTGAGAGTGTAGACTGGTACAACCACAGTGGAAATCATTGTGGCAATTCCTCAGAAAACTAGCATTAAGGTCAGGAATATGGCTCAGTGGCACAGTGCCTGCCTGTCAAGAGGAAGTTTGTGAGTTTGCTTCCCAGTGCAAAAAAAAGCAAATAAACACAAAACAAAATAATGAGGATCAGAGGTGCCATTTGACCTAGATATACCCATTCTGGTTGTTGTCCCAGAAGAATTAAAAACATATATCACAATGATATACATGTACCCATGTTTAAAGCAGCATGGTTTGTTATACCTAATCTGGGAAACAGTACAAATGTCCATAAAAAGAGTGGATAAAAGATGACTTCTTTATACAATGGAGTACTACACAGCTGTTAAGAAACTTGAGACATTTCTAGGTAAATGGATACAACTTGAGAACATACTTTTAAGTGAAACAAATTGGACTCACATGTGTAAATATCAAATTGTCTCCCTGGTGTGAGTACCTAACGAGTTAATAAGGACCAAAATATACAATATATGTTGTGAAATGGGAAGAAATTATTCAAAAGGGAAGATGAACTAGGAAAGAAGGGGAAAAGGAAGGGAAAAGGAAAAAAATGATAATTTAAAACAAGAATGAAATGGAAACAAAGCTTTGTAAATAGGGAGGGGTAAAGGGGTTTGTTTTAGTTACTTTTCACTTGTTGCCCAGACAAAATACCTGATGCCTAAAATTAGGGAAAGAAAGGTTTATTCTTACAGTTTCTCGGGAGTTTCAGTCCATACTTAGTTGGCTCCAAGGCAGCATGGCATGGAGGGGCTGCCATTCATGGCAGCTGCAAACCGCAAGGTGGGCTGGCAAGAGAGGGAGAGGGCAGAAGCGTGGAAGTGAGCAAGAGGAAGACCTGCCGCCCCTTACACTGTATCTCAGCTCCACCCCTGGGCGGGTGCAGCACTCACATCGCCAATTCCCACACCAGACAACAAACCAATAACAAACCAATAACTCAGCCCCATCAAAAGTGTATGGGAACTTGGGGAGACATAGTATATCACCCAATACGGGGCTGAAGGGAAGAGAGGGGATTGGGAAAAAAAGCAAAAGCAGAGTGTATCATGTACAGGTACAATTTCCCTATGATAACTATGATCATTATGTATGCCTAAAATGTACCAATAAACTTAAGTTTTAAAAATAGAATTTATTGCTGGGCTTCTGGGAAGATGGCAGAGTGGTAGGCAGCAACAAATCTACCTCTCCAAGATTTGGAATCCACACACCAGGAAACAACTTGGGGAAGAGAGGCAGAAGGGAGGTGGGTCCCCAGGATTCAGGAAAGATTTGAAGGAAAAATTGGAGCCTGCATAGAAATTGAGGGGACAGACCAGGGTGCAGAAAGAGGGTGCAAACTGTATTCCCCACCTCCCTTTCCAGCTCAGGCTGTGAGAGGTGCATTGAATCCACAGAGGGGCAGGGGATAGAGTCCAGAGGCCACACGCCAGTGCATGCTGTGTGCTGCAGGGGCCGGTGAGTGACTGCACCAGCCGTGTTCCCTGGAAAGTGTTGGGGGTCGCCTGTTGTCTTTGTTACTTTTCACTCCTTGCTGAGGCAAAGCACCTGACACCCAAAATTAGGGAAGGAAAGGTTTATTTATCTTGCAGTTTCTGGAGGTTGCAGTCCATAATCAGCTGGATCCAAGCCAGGGTGGCATGGCACAGGGGCAACACTTCAAGGCAGCAGCCAGAGCAAAAAGGGCAAGTGAAAGCCTCTTCTCCTGCCTTATATTGTACACAGGACACCTCCCCCCACCTCCCGCACCAGGGTGGGTGTAGCATTCACAAATCTCCTTGCCTCCCTTTGCACAGGATGAGGATATTTACAAAGTAAGAACCCTGGCTCCCTGCTGAGTCTCTCAGTTAAACTTCGGACTTTCTCAAATTGACACAGATGAACAGGTAACTGCTTGTGCTCTACAGCCAGGATGTAGAGCTGCTGAGTTACTTAATTAAGCTTCTAGACTCTCAAGTTGACACAATGTATAAACTATAACACCTGTTTAGGGAGGAGCTAACTGAACCCAGGACTCAGAGAAGCCCTCGGTGGGTTAGCTTTATCTGAGGGCTGGCACAGCTACTGGTGAGGGATGACTTTAGGTTGGGGAGCTGTGCGTGGGCCAGCAAGGGGCACCCACAGTGTCACTGGCTGAAGACTCAGGTCCCTGGCCCAGAGATGGAGGCCAGTATCAGCCTGAACTTGTGTGGAACTGAAAGCACCAGATTCAGCCCCCTGCCCCAGCCCTACTTAGGCTCGCTGGGATTCACTAGCACCGTGTCTTGATCCTACTGCAGACTCGCCTGGGTCATCCAGCACAGATGCGGGCTCTTACTTGTACAGTACCACAAAACTGCAGACCCCAGAAGATAACCACAGGCTTGAAGTCACAGAGAAATACTTTTTTTCTTTTTCTTTCTTTATTTTTTTTGTTTCCAAATCCATTTTATTTCAAAGAGGAAAAAAAGAAAACAAAGTTTCAAAACACACCAACCAGGAGGCAACAACCATCCACACATTGTGCACTGTCCTCCCCAAATCTTTTTTAGTGTTTTTGTCTTGAAATTTTTTTTTCATGAGTGTGTGTTGGGGACCACAGTTTCACAATGGCTAGTTTTACATTCCTCCCTCAGTGATGAACAGAGGCTGGGGATTTTTGGTATCACCCTTTTGAGATCTCCCATTATCCCAGTAGGGGTGGGTCATCCTCTCACCTACTGTGACTAAGACTAAGACTAAGACTAAGACTAAGAACACTCCAGGGCAAGATTTTCTTAACATGAGGCAACCTTCACTCTCTGGTTAATTGATAATCCCCTCCTCAGTCAGTAAGTGAAGAGATTCTGAATGCCTTGTGGCCTTTTGTTCCCCATGAAAAACTGGTAATCCCAGATCCCCACTGAACTGCCATTCTGTCTCTTGCTTTTTCTTTCCTTTTCTTTTTTTTCTTTTTTTCTTTCCATCATGTGCTGCAACACCGGGCAGGAGATTGGGGCTCACGGCAGGGTCTTTGATAAAATTGAATTCCAACGTGACCTGAACCCATGACATTCTCATCATCCTGGATTTATTTACTAGGAGTGTTTTGACAGCATTTGGATTTTACATGATGATTCCAGAGATGTCCATCACAGAGCTAGGGTAAGTGCTCTCAACTCAAGTTTAAGAATTTTGCTGATTAAAACAAGGGTAATCTCTTAAAAATTCCTTTTAAAGAAGGCAAAGTACACAGTGCAAACTCTAGCAGTAGCACTAAAATACTCCAGGAAATAAGTATAATCTTTGGTTCCTGCAGGCAGGAATTTTGGATATTTAGAATTGGGACAAGTTGAAAAAAGAAAAAGAAAAATACTGACAAGAGCTCATAGCAAAGAAGAAACCATTTCTCCTGAGACCTCATCTTGGAGCTTGGTAAAATCTATTTTAGATCTGTTAAGAACTAGTACCTCCAAAGTTTCTGTTTTAGAACAGGACAAGGGAGAAAAATATTTTTAAAAAGAGAGAGAGAGAAGAAAAAAAGTACCGACTGTGCCTCTGGCTCCTGGGGGAGTTCCAGAGCCAGGTGATAATTTTAAAGAAACTCCTCAGACTGCAACTCCAGCATATTTACAGATAAAACATTCTGAACTTTGTATGTTTAAATACCAATCAGTTATTAAGAAGGCAATTATGCAAAGAGATGTTCCTGAACCTTGTTGTTTCCCAATGGAAATTCAGCAAATACAGTACACTAAGGAGGCTTGTGGAGGGACTCTTTCTTGGCCTACACCTCCAGATATTTTAGAAACCGAAATGAGACACCCAAGATGGCAGCATGGCCATCTTTGGGGGTGGTGCTGGACTTATGCCAGAGGAAATAACGTAGTTGTAGTGGGCCAGTGGCAGACCCATGTAACAGAAAAGTAGCTTCCCTTCCTCTGCTTCCCTCAGCCAGGCCAGGCATGGTGGCGCGTGCTTGTAGTCCCACCTGTGGGAGAGGCTGAGGTTGGAGGAAAAGTAAGTACAGGTACTCTTTACACTGGAACTGCTGGAGTCAATGTTAATTCAAATTGTGTAAACCCAATGGAAATCTGCTGAGCCAGAATGGGCTAATCTATGGCTCTAAATAAGGAGAAGTAGCAAATATTAAAATCATTGGTAGCAAAACAAAAAAAGGACATTTAGAATCCTCTTTCAAAGAACTGGAAAACAATAGTTTAGTGCTAAGCAATGCTTCCTTCTTTAAAGGAAATATGATTGCTATTTCACAATTAGAATTGTACTATAAGAAAGAGAAGTCATCAAAATTGCCTTATATTTAGACTTTCTTTGCACTAAATAAACAATCCTTATGTGTGTTCAAATGTGAGCTACAGGAGAACAAGACACTTCTGGTCCTTCAAGCATCTACTCTTTAAATTTGTGTGTGTGTGTGTGGCACTGGGGATCGAATTCACAACCTCAGGCCTCCCAGACAGGCGCTTAAGCCACTGAGCCAAACTCCTGGCCCTAGGTTTTTGAGACAGGGTGTCTTGGTTACTTTTTACTCGTTGCTGAGACAAAACACCTAACACCCAAAATTTGAGAAGGAAAGGTTTATTTAGCTTACGGTTTTTGGAGGTTTCAGTCCACAATCAGCTGGATCCAAGGCAGGGTGGCATGGTACAGGAACAACACTTCAAGGCAGCAGCTGAGCAAAAGCAGCCAGAGTAAAAGGGGCAAGAGCAAGCCTCTTCTCCTCCTTTATATAGTATACAGGACACCACCCCCCCAAGGTGGGTGTAGCATTCACAAATCTCCTTGCCTTCCTTTGCACAGGATGAGAATGTTTACAAAGTAAGACCTCTGGCTCCCTGCTGACTCTCTCAGTTAAACTTCTGACCTTCTAAAATTGACACAATGAACAGGTAACTGTGCTCTACACCCCAGGATGTAGAGCTGCTGAGTTACTTAATTAAGCTGCTAGACTTCTCAAGTTGATACAATGTATAAACCTTAACACAGGGTCACACTATGGAGCTCAGGCCGGCCTTGCACTCATGTCGTAGCCCAAGCTGGCCTCAAACTCACAGTGCTCCTCCTACCTCAGCCTCCCGAGTGCCGTGATTAAAGGCGTGCACCACCATGCCCAGCTAAAGCACCTACTCTTACTGAGTCTCAGGCTTCCCCTGCTCGGTCCTTCGGGTCCTGAGGGTGGAGTTTCTAGGCCAGCCATAAATAAAGCCTCTATGAAGCTGTGTCTGTCCTTAGCTGATTTTGTTAAGGCTCTTCAAGGACAATATCCCTTATAAGAAGTAAATGGGAATTTTAGAACTACTCATATTCATATGTCCCTTTTCTCTAAAACAGATCAAGCAAGATCTAGCAAAGTTTTCAGATGATTCTGATAAGTACATTGAAGTCTTTAGGGGACTTTCAGACCTATAACTAGATAAGAGAGATGTGGTTATACTTAAATCAAATGTTGACTTCTAATTAGGGACAATGAGTATAGACTTTAATCTGTGAGTTTATTAAGTGTATTATAGATCCCCAGATACACATATTTTCAGAGTGGGTTTAAACAGGTCCTAGCCAGCACAGCTGTAGAGGTGACTAGAGAAATCAAAATGTCTCTGTTGGCCTGCTTGGGGGTCCCAGGGTAGATTTTTGTGGGTGAGGCACCAGCGTTAAGGAACACAGGGTGTAAGACATTAGCAATAACAGCAGGCAGCATGGAGCAGAGCAGAGAGCTGAGTGAGAGCTGCCTGCTTCTTTACCGTACAATTCTTATACTGGCTGTTATCTCATGTTTACATTCTTACAGAGTGCCGTAACCAGTGCATACATGTCTCCCTGTGCTAAGTCATGTTGATATAACTGTATCCCACTGTGCACCTGTTCTAGACAAGCAGAGTCACATCCTCTGGTGTCCTTAGACAGCCTTGAGCTTTGAAGCAGTCTGAGTGGTTCCCCCAGTCTCAAATATCTGTTTGCTCTGGGCCAAGATTTCTCCTGCACCATTACCTGTACCTATCTGTTCCTGGAAGTGATAGAACTCTTTTACAGGCAGGGATTTTAGAACCTTTGATTCAGAGTCATTTATTAGAAAGTAAGCCCTAGAGAATATAACTGTAACACTTTCATTTTCTCATTCTTTCAAAAGGTTAAAATGCAGCCAATCAGGTCAATCAGGTTCCCAATAAAAGTTGTTAAATATATTATTGTAATATGTTTCATTGCATTGTCAAAAGGTTTTCTGTAAATAAAATAAGGTTTTCTCATTTTAAAAAGCCATTAGTACAAAACTAAAAAAACAACTAAAAAACCAAACTCTCCATTTAACTGTGACAAGTCATTATTGTTAATCTCATGCTGTATTAAATGCATGCATACCTTCCAGATGTACAGGTCTTCTAACATATAAAACTGGGACTGCTTATAATGATAAACCTTTTTCTAGATTCAGATATCTGCCTGTCTCTTATGCTCTAGATACTTGTAATAAGAGATTTATGTCAAACATGAGACCACCCACCCACACACATAAACAAAGAAACAACTTATGTATGTGCTATATATGTCACTCTGTTCTATTCTAAGATGGATATTTAAATGTTTCAAAGATGACGTCATCCTTGTTGTGCTGAAATACTATGTGTGCTTTTGATCTCAACTCTGTAAAACTATAACTGCTGTCTGTTAACATTCTGCAGGAATTTAACTACTAAAACAACCATGGTTGATAAGGAATAACAGTCCTTTGGCTACACTTTATATTTCAAAGTGCTTGCTATCCAGATGAGATTATAATAGTTAAACTGGTCTGTTTGCAATATTAATGTCACTGATCTTCTCTTCTGGTTGTTCAACAACTGAGCTTTGTAGACCAAAGCTACAGAGATAATGGTCAAGAGAACAGCCAATATTTTGACTTCTCCCCTCCAAAGTCAAGGAGGACCCAGGACATGAGGGAACCTTTTCTGCACACCATGTAACTCTAGTGAGTCACACAACTTCTTGACAAAGGAGATTGCTGGGTCCCAGGTAATGGGAGCACAGTGAACAGTGTATCAAAGGAGGGTCACCAGAGGGAATACTCTCCCATGCATTCATAGAAAGCAATTGATCAAGAAAGGCGATGACTTATCCGAGGCAGGACACTGGCAGAAGAACTAGAGTCTCTATACATGGTTCCCCGGTAATCCTGAGGAAACTTAACGACATTGATAGATAGGGAGTGGTTGATTTTAATTAATACAGGTCTTAACTTGGTCTTAAACATCCAGTAGAAAAGTACAACAAAAGGATATATAAAACAGTATTATAATAATAAGCTAGAAACAGAAAGGGAGTTCAATCACTAACCCTTTCTGGCAGCTATGGGTCATCATGGGTCACTATGAAAAACTACAGTAAAATCTATAAAAGCTCAACAAGAATCTTTACATTCTGTAGCTAAAATTGTCCTTCAAAACCACAAAACTCTCCATATTCCTACAGCTAAAACTGGAGGACTTATAACAAAATAACAGACATAGATAACCACTATCAATAGAGAGGTTTAAGAGTCAGTAGGTTACAGTCCTGTTCCAGTCCCTAAAGAAGTTTCTAGACTTGGATCTTTCCCCAACCTGCCTCTCCATTCTAGTGCTCATGATTTGTATATGCTCTAATTTCTCAGAAAATTTGTTTATTCTTGCCTAGAGGCTGCCAATCTCCAAGTGATAATGCAGATGGAACCAATGGCAAGTGAGCTAGACTCCTTTTACCAGGACTCACCAGATCAACATTGTAAAGAGTTTATAACTGCTGACCCACAATATTATGTCTAGCTGAGTCCCATTAGATTAGCTCTCTGGAGAAGTCCCTGACTGCAGTCATCCCTACGCTAACCCTTCTCAGCCCAAAGCAGCCGGATGAAAACTATGCCCATTCTCCCCTTCCCACAGTTAGGGATACTTCTTCAGAAGGGGGAATATTATAGAGAGCTAAGGTATTTAGAAACATTACAGGCAGTCAGGCAGGGCAGGCCTTGGAAAGGTCAGTGCACAAGACAGCTGAGGCTGGAGGCACCATTACAAAAAGGGGAAACATGATTACCTCCAACATGCACAATTGAATCTTGCTATTTTTACCTTAAAGTATTAAAACCTGGTTGTAGAAAGTAAATATCCTCCATCAGAACTTCATTGGCAAAAGGGCAAATCTGATGAGCATGCCCAGGGATCAAGTCTTACAGAAGGACATCCAAACAGAAAAGTGGGATGGCCCAGTGTAGTTAGTAACGTGGGTGGAGGGTATGCTTGTGTGGTAACAAAACGGAACGCTGTCATGGCCGCCCTCCTGGAACGTGTGACCATGCAGAGAGGAATATCCCAGCTCCCTGGTGGAGACTGTTCCTGTCCAGCCCTCCAGTGTGAGCATTCTTGAGGATGACCCTGGAGGAAAACCCAGCACTGCGAGTACTGAGATCCATGCAGGCTACAAAACCCCTGACATGGGCAGAACTGAAGAAGACGACACAGGAGGCTCGCAGTCTGGTGACACAGCAGCACCTTCCCCAGACTCCTGAGAATGTCTGCTGCTATGACGGCCATCATAGCCTGTGCACTGCTTCAACTGGTGCAGTCACAAAAAGGGGGATATGTCAGGGACCATCAACTCACAATGGCTACTTTTGCATTCCTCCCTCAGAGATGAACAGAGGCTTAGGATTTTTGGTATAACCCTTTTCCAAATTTCCCATTATCCCATTAGGGATGAACCATCCTCTTCCACTAAGACTAAGACTAAGACCAAGACTAAGTCTAAGACTACTAAGACTAAAGATAATCCAGGGCAAGATCCTTCTTAAGCATATGACAACCTCTTCTAAGTCATTGATAATTCCCTCCTCAATCAATAAATGCCAAGGTTCTGGCTGCACAATGGGCTTTTACTCCTTGTGAACAACTTGTCACCCCAGATCTCACTGTATTGCCATTAACTCTTGCTCTTTCTCTCTTGCCATGCACTGTAACATCTCTCAGGGGATTGGAGGTTCACTGCAGTGTTCCCTGCAGAGAACATTGTTTTTAGGGGATCAAACTCATGACCATGCACTTACTAAGCAAGTGCTTGAACCACTGAGCTAAATCCTTGGCCCTTTTTTTTTTTTTTTTTTTTTTTTTTTTTTTTTTTTTTTTTTTTTTTTTTTTTTTTGCTTTGTTTTGTTCTTTTTTCCTTTCTCTCCCTTTTTCTTCACTAATTTCCCAAAGCTTGAATAATCTTTCTTTGCCCTTTAGCATTGTTTCTCTCTTCTCCTTTATTTCTCCATTTTTCCATGTATCCCTTTTAAATTCTCTCCCAAGGGTAAAACTGCTCAATTAAGTGGATTTTTACTCTATATATTTTTGGTTTTAGATTTTGTTATGTAACTGCAAAGCTTCTACTTGTGGTTAAAATGGCAAATTATCACAGTTTACCATTTTCGGGCCTGTCCTTGATAGTGTTATTGCTGGTCATACCACTTTAGCCAAGGTGAAATCGTTGTGATCAGTTGTTCTTCCTTGTATCTCAGTATCTGGCCATACCGAGATTGTCCAGGGGGTTCACAAACATTACCCTAGTAGAGAGCAAAGAACTGGGTGGTAGGCCTAACAGGTACCAACCTTTGCTCCCTATGAGTCAAAAAGGCAGGATCTTCAGGCAGACTCACAAGCCACAAGCCAGCTATGTGTAGAAGACATCTCTGAAAAGTAACCATTTCCTAAAGAGATCTAGGAATTGGTAACATAGCTACCTACCAAAAGCGATTTAAAAACATCAATGAGGGAAACAAACTTAAAAAATAGAAAATGAGAAAACATGGAAGCAAGATGCAACCCTATAGCTTGAGCTCACCCAAGCCAAATCCAGGGGGCACTGAGGTGGAAGAAGTCAGAAGCCACCCAGCTGGACTTCCTTAAATGGTAGCAGCAAACGCAGCAAAGCAGATGAATGAGGCGCTAGAAAAAGCCATATCAGCTTACTAAACAGAGGATGATCATAATAGAGGGCACAGTTAGTGAATTTAGTGCAGAAAGATTTAAAAAAAAAAAAAAAGATGAACGTAGAAGGTGATGGAAACCATGAATGCCCAACAAAGGAAAGAATTGGATTTCATTAAATCTTTACTAATTTATACAAAAGATGAAAGTACAAGAAAAATAAGCAAAGAACGTACACAATGTCTGGTCTGGAAATTCTACAAATTTGATTAAACAAATGATTGAGCAGGCCACTCACAGAATGTAAATAGCCAGATCACATAATTTAAAAAATAGAAACCAAAAGCAACAAAGTTTTTACTGATCAAGTTGGCCATGTTCCTTTAATATGATAATTTCTGGATTAAGAGTGTAGGGAAAGGAGACGTTGGGTCACGGAGGATCCAACCAGAAGACAACTAGCCAGGCTTCCTGGTGAGTGGTGTGAGCAGCGCGGACTCCAGGAAGAGAAAGATCTGCACTCCCCATGTGCCTACTAGTGCATGGGCTGAAAATCAAGACACCTTCACCCCACCCCATCCCACCCTTGTAAGCAACCTGCTGGTTCAGAGGACCAGCTAAGTTGATAGCAATTAAGGTACATAAAGCAACTAAATTCTTGTATTATTTAGTTGATTTTGCAGGTCTGGGGCCGGCAGTCTGAGCATCTCTTGGGAGGATGACAGTATGCAATGTAGCAAATGTGGGGGATTTCCTTCTGTCTTGTCTTTGAGGCCCAATATTGTTCTCATTGTCTGGCTTTATTCTGATTAATTTTTTTTTTGCTTTATTTCATATTGTTTTGATTGGTTTTATTCTGTTTTGTTTTCGGTTTGATTTTACTATACCTGATGGAATGTTCAACTATTGTGAAGATAACAAGATATACTATAGTAGCTACTGTTTTCCTAGTATCTTGCTTTGAAGTTCTGTTCCAGTTCTACTGCTTTGAGTGACTTTGTTGTTATGTTTTGTTGGATTTTACTATCTTTAAAATAAAATTAAAATTTAACAAAAAAGAGTGTAGGGAAAGGAATACCGATGTACCCCTAGTGAGAGTGCAAACTTGCACCTTTGTGAAGGACTGTTTGGTATTGTGGATCAAGCACTTTAATATATGAGGCAGAATTTGCAAATCTGAAATACCATTTAATGTTTCTCCATCCTTCTGTAACAACAAACAACGCCTCTGAGTGTTTTTTTGGAAAACTCCTTTCCAAGAGTAACTGTGAAAGCCCAAAGAGCAATAACAGGAAATGCTTGTGGCACACGCTCTTCTTCTCCTGGATGGACTCAGGAGAAAGCGCTGCACAAGGCCATGGTGTTCAGAACCTGTCTAAACTGGAATATGATCTCTTTCTTTCTGCCTTTGTCTCTTTCCTCTTCTCTTCTCCTTCAACTCCACTGCTGGTAGAACACTTGTATTACTGGACAAGGCCACCCTGTTCCCTTTAAGCTCAGAGCTGTGTGCCACCTTATTCAGCCAACAGAGAAAGGGAGGTGATGGTATCACATCTGCGCTGAATCTTTAACAGCTGCTAGTAGACTGCCAGCCATTCTTTGCAGTGAGACCAGCTGTACTTCTATACAGGATGCTTCATCAGGCTGGCCCTTGGTGTGATGGCAATGCAGAACATAGAAATACAGACGATGTGTAGTTTGAGGGAACAATCCACCTTTCTTATGTAAAAGCATTGAGGCATTGCTATCATAGTTTATCCCAGGCAATCCTGCCTAACAGGACTGCCAAAGAGCTTGAATCAGAATACTAGCTCTGCCAATGACTGCGTTCAAATCCAGGAAGGCTTTTACTTTGGAAATTTAGACTTGGTTTCTGGAAAATGGAATTATGGTATCTAGCTTGTTGGTCACTGTGAGGATGAAATAACTTAAAATATTAAATGAATTGTTATTTGTGAAGGTCTTAGAATACTGCCTAGCAAATACTAAGTTTGATACTATTAGTGTCCTTTAAATAAAGGTATTTGTGTATGTATGTGTAAGTAAAACACAACAAAGTGTTAACACATTGAATTAAATTTCTTTCCTTTTGTTTGGCAGGATTTAAATTTTTTCTTTTTGTTTAGCCACATTGTCTAGTTGTTCTACAACAAACATTTCTTTAGTAACTAAAAACTTCTACCCCAAAATCCCAAACCATTTTGCTAGTTTTTCAAAGATTGTAACCTTAAAATGTATTGTTTTCTTTTTATGATTTCTTTACTTTGATAACTTCTCAGGCACATATCTAGAATTTCCTTATGAAAATCAACAGAAAAACTGGTTTCCGTATGTGCAATTCTAGTTACAGCAGTTTTCTGAATCATGAAGTGGGCAACGCGTGCAGCAAAAGTCTTCAGCGTGACACTAGATATTTACTCGTGTATGTGTGTGCGCCAAAAATGTTTCGATTTCCAAAATGACTGAACTTTGTCTCTCTAAATAAGACATAAAGTAGTTTAGCCATTGATAATCATTCCCTGGGTTCTCTGAGTCTGTCTCAAGGCAAGGAAAGAGGAGCCGGGTTTCTAACATGATTAAGACCTTGCAAGGGGTGCAGCCGGGCCTGGGATGGAAAGAAAGGGTGGGGTGAGCCCAGGCCGCTCCCTGAGATTCCTGTCCCCACAATAATCTCCTCGGTGCCTGCACCCCGCCCCTTTTATGTGTACTGTCTAGGAGGGGCCTAGGAGAGATTTACACGACAAAGTCAAGACCCACAGCAAGCGCAGCACCCTACGGAGTCCTAGCACGGCTGTGAGCCGAGGATGCCACGTGGAGAGCAAGGTCCTTCTTTTCTCTCCTCCTCAGCCCTAACGTGGGCTGCTCTGGGTACTGTGAACCGCAAGAAAAAAGGCTCAGCGCTAAGGGCGCACACACCACTAAATAATAAATGAAATAAACCCTCTCCACTGAAAATGACAAAACATGGCGGAAGTTACCGGAGACTTGACTACATGGAAAGACACATTATATTTAAGGTTAGAAAATTCAATATTGTTAAGATGTTCAGTTTTCTCAAATTGATCTAAAGTGAGAATAGTAAAAATCCCGGCAGGAGTTTTTTCTCTGAGGAGGGAGAATTAAAAGCTAATTCTAAGGTTTACATAAAAATACAATGAATCTAGCATAGCCGAAACAA
The DNA here is from genome assembly GCA_004363535.1 of Dasyprocta punctata. Taxonomy (NCBI): domain Eukaryota; kingdom Metazoa; phylum Chordata; class Mammalia; order Rodentia; family Dasyproctidae; genus Dasyprocta; species Dasyprocta punctata. Next base: position 32,398 of record RJWM01006432.1, read on the forward strand.
TCTTGAGAATGGAAAATGAAAATTGGAAGACAAAATGCCTGGTTTTCAGGTTTTCTGTAAACTTTTCCCAATCAAGACAGATGGGTTAATGGAACAGACCAGAGGATTTAGGAATAGACTCCTAACACCACCCATTGAGTTTCACCTGCGCTATCAAGTCAATTAAGAGGGTACAGGAAAATATTTTTTTTAATGATAATGTTGAAATAACTATATATTCCTTAAAATATGCCTACCTCTGCATATAAATAATGATTTGAGACACATCACAGACATAAATATAAACAGGTAGTGCCATAAAGTTAAAATAAATACATAACGAGAAATCTTCCTAACCTTAAGATAGGTAGATTTATTAGAAAGGACACAGAAAATAGGTACCATAAAAAAAGAAAGATAAATCTGATCGAAATCAGAACACTCATTATGAAAATAAGTCACAGGCTGGGAAAATATTCTCAATACATGTATTTTACAATATGTAACATAAATATTATGCATTTTATTTCGGTGGTTGCTGTGTGGGTATATACAGTTGCCAAAAGTTTTCAAATGAAATGCTTAAAAATCTGTTACTATGTTGTACATAATTATAACTCAATTTTTAAAAAAGTTCAGGGTAAAAACCATGTTGTATCTATGGACACGAATGACTAAAATTCTCAGGGCTAATGGCCAATTATTTTCTTAAATTTTAAGACAGAAGACTACAAAGTCCCTCTCATCCATACTGCCCTTTAAGTCATTCTTGTATTTTAACCCTTGATGATGAACAAATTCTTGCCTTATGATGTGTCATATGGGAATTAGAAATATCAAAACTAGTGGAATCCTAAATGGAATGATTTAGGACATGTAAAGTTAAGTAAATAGCATGAGAGAGAGAATATGTTACTTCTAACAATGCTAGCTGGTGAAAAAGGAGAATGTAGGCAGAGATAATTATTCAAACAAGGTTTTGTATCTTCAGAAAAATGTAGGCTAGCGTCTTAAAAATACTGGGACTCCAAATTATCTTTATAAACTTGAAATAAGTAATCAGTGTATTTACTATTTGGTTAGAATTTATGTCCAAATTCCACATTCCCATAGGGTGAAAATTACTGATACTATAATCTCTTTACATAAAATGAACCATGGATGATCTCATTCGGTAATTTAACTTCAAAGGAGTATACTAAATGATATACAAAAGTTCAACTAGCCCCAGCTTAAAAATAACCATGCTACACCTTTCTGGACTTAAAAAAATTAATAGAAAAAGTACAATTATTGAAAATATAAAACACACAAAAGTCCCACTGAGTTCAGTTTCAGTCTCCATGTGTGGATATCTCAGTGATGATAAAATACAGGCTGCAAGTATATTATTTGGAATTGCATATCATGTTGACAAGGTCAGGAAAAGCTGATGAATGGAGAAGGAAACTGCTATTCCAGTACTGGGCCCTCCACTGGCACTGTTTGGGCAGCTGAGATTTCAGGGTGCTCTCGGGATGAGAACTGGCTGCTCGAATCACCAACCTAGGCACACTGACAATGCGCTGCAGGCCGCCTTTCTCCCAAGATTTTCCCTGCTGCTGTCCTAAGCACAGCAGGCTCAGGACAGCCAATGCTGCTTCCTGGTTACACCAAGAACCTCCTGGATGCCCCCCAGCTTTCACCCTGAGGCCAGTGGCAAGGCTCCCAATCGCAGGCCTCGCATCCTACACGGGGACCCCCACGATCATGTTGTTTTTGGGAGAGCAGCTCGCCGGCTCCATGGATATCACTTGAACAGTGTAGCCGTGCTCTTCTGCAGCTCTTGCTCGGTCCAAATCCACCAGGCCCATGCACTGCTTTCCTGGAACACAGGCAGATGGGATTAGGAGCCACTCTTCCGCCAGCAGGGCATTTTCCGTCTGCCTAAGGGTGTCTGTCTGTCTACATGGTGACGGTGACGAAACCCCAGGTGCTGGGGACCCTGCTGTGTGTACCCTGCTGTGCACCCCAAGTCCCTCCCGTTCACTGCTTTCAGTTTAGTTGTTGCTTGATATAGAGGGAAGGTGGTTACAAATACACATTTGCAGATTTATCTGTGCTCATCAAGAATATTAACCTTTTCAACTGTATTTTTAAGTAAATCTCGAATCAGAACTACAGATTTTATTTTCTACTTCGGTTAAAAGCCCTTTAAACACCTTTCCTCTCTATAAGATCACTTCACTTATAAACTTGTGAAAAAAATCTGTCCTTGAGAATATCTAAAGTAACTTGCTGACGAAGAGTTATCTGAAAGACATTTTCCACCTGGAGTTTGCCTGAACTATGAAGGAATAAGAAATGGAAGATATCTGAAGAAATTCTCAATTGTGTGACAGTTAATTCGAGTAGACCGGTGGTGCCGAGTGTAACACTCCTAACTTTTCAGGTCTCCCCCATCCCTATAAAACAGTGGTGCTGTACACCTTTTGCAATCTTTCAGAAATGAAATGGCCAGCAAGCAAGGCAGTTATTTTGTTTTCCCTTGGCAAACAGGAGCATCAAACCTGAAAAGTAGCTCAGAGGAAAAAAAAAAAAATCTGGGCCTGAATATATGCAGAAGCATAGCTTCCTTTCACACTTCCAATTGCTCTAAATTCAACATTAAGTTTCTCCATCCTCTGGCCAAAGGGTACAGACGATGCAGAAGCTCGTTCATTTGATTTTCCCTCAATAATAATAATAATAATAATAATAATAATAATAATGCCTAAACATTATTTTTAAATACAGTAATTCGAGTGACAGTGGAAGCTGCTATAGTAAACGCCGTCGGAAGTGAAGACAGATAATTGAAATAGAAAACTTCTGTGGAAGACAGAACACTCATAGAATTAAAAAAAAACAACACTGCACAAGGTGAACTCAGTAGATGAGAACTGGCAGACTCAGATTTAAAATGTTGATGTTATGCACGTCCTTAAAGGACTGTGCCATGAAGAATGAACTGTGCTAGAAACCACGATATAAAAGATGTCTAGAATTCCACTTCAGCAAAATCACCTCCTCTCTATCACCAGTGCTGCGGCTGGCGCTCTTTTGCCCCTGGGAGGTGTCTGTAACTGTCTCCCCCTCACCCTTCAGGGGGAAGGGAAACTCCGCCATCGCCATCGGGGCGGATGCTCAGCATTCCGCCAGGCCCCACCCTGGGCTTGGATTTCAGCTCATTTACTCTTGGCTTGGAGCCCAGCCTGGGAGTTTTTCTTTTACATTATGTATGAGAACTCGTGTTTTCACATGCTTAAGTGTCATTACAACTAAAATTCAGCTGTTAGTAGTCTACCTTTGGAGGCCTGGAAAACTTCCTCAAACGCATCCACTGAACACAGGCCGCGCATGAGGGGCAGAGACGTGGGCAGCAGTCCCCACGTCCCCAGTGGGGCCCAGGGTGAGGCGATTGGGCGGCGAGCACCGAGTGCGCGGTTCATCACCAGGAGCAGGCTCGCGGGAGGACAAGTCCGCCCCTCTCCCGTAAACATGCCCATCGCGTCTTCCCTGTTCTCGCTCCCTCTTACTCCGCCTCCCGAGCTAAGGCACCGTGCGGAGCCCCTCACCGGACGCTGCCCCCAGATTCCCCGGCCTCGGGAACCGTGAGCCACACTTCCCGCTGCTGTTCCTGGTCCCTGGTTTCCTGTCGCGGCACCGATCCCGGTCCGGAGGGGCCACACCGCCGCGCCCCGCACTCGCGCAGGGAGGACGCCGCTCGCTGCCTGGGGCCGGCGGGCGAGCACCGGGCCTCGGGGTCACATGCGGCGCGGCTCAGAGCGCAGGCTGGTACCTGTCCTGCGCTCGGCCAACTGACTGTCTGCTTTCCGGGGAGCTCCGGACGACAGCGGGGCAGCTGGGCTTCCGGAGGGCAGGGGGACAGATCCCACATGGGGCTTCTCAGTACTTCTGAGGACTCACTTGGTTTTACCCATTCACCTGCAGCCCTGATTACAGAAACTCAGCTTCCAGTGGGGACCCCGGGGTACTGCGACAGCTTCAGGCCCAGAGTCAGGTCACGCGGGCGCACAGCGCGCCACCACCATCTGCCACAAGAACTGCCTCGGGGAAACTCAGGTCTTGGTCCCCGCGTCACTAAAACGTGGCGGTGTGCACCCCACAAGCATGCTCGCGCGTACTTACTGAGATACTAGGTGGGGCGGGTAACTCCGTGTCTAAATGTGCAAGGGCGGTTGGGATTATTTTTCTTTTTTTTGCGGCACCGGGGATCGAACTCATAGCCTCGCACCTGCCAGACAGGCGCTTAAGCCACTGAGCCAAACTCCCAGCCCTGGTTTTTTGAGGCAGGGTCACACTATGTAGCTCAGGCCGGCCTTGGGCTCGCGTTGTAGCCCAAGCCGCCTTTAAACTCACAACGCTCCTCCTACTTCAGCCTCCCTAGTGCTGGGATTAAAGGCGTGCGCCACCACACCCGGCCGGGATTATTTTTCTAAATGTGATTTATTTTTTCAGAAGTCTTTCATAAATCAAAACTTCATAAATCTGAAATGTTTATGTGGTCTTCTCATCTAAGTAGTGCGTAATATTCCAAATGATGACTATCTTTGTCTTGACGAATATTTTTTTTTTTTCTGAGAAAGAAAACATCATCCTTGTTTATACTTCTTTAGTACCTCCATTCTGGCATGCACAATGGACTTTCCTACCTTTTTTAACGTCTTTTGTGCCTTTTGATAGATCCCACAGTTGGTTCCTAACCGTAAGAAAGCTATTCTCTTCAGTGTACAAACACTGAAAAGGTATTGAAAGGTATTAACCCAAATGGGATGATAATTACAACGCTGTCTTCAATGTGGATTAAGTTTCCTGGGAAAAGCAAACTTCCATCTCCTGCTGATCCACGAACCAGTGCTGCCAGCCAGACTCAGCCTCCCACTCCTCGGCAATGTGCCCAGCCCGCGCGGCGGCCGCCCCGTGAGAACACGCACCTATGAGCCTGCGCTGGGGCGGAAGCTGCGCCGCTGTCTGATCCGCAAACCTGCACAGAATCATGTGTTCCTAAAAGAAAAGGTAATGGAATGCGGGCTTATTTTAATCTTCTGCTTTAAAGTTGTAAAAGCCAACAAAAACCAAAAAGAAAAGTAAAAACCTACCTCATTTTTTCTGGAGTTCCACATTGTTTAACTGAGTGTAATACTACACAGATAGTACTTCTGGAAAAAGCGAAGTCTGAGAAAACGGTACCCAAGCGCGCCTTCCCTTCACACACACCACTCTCCACAGGTAGCTCTTAAGAACACACACACAGCAGATCCTCAGTTTGCCCCACTGCTTTTGGCCAAAACGGAACAAAATATTTTATGGCTGCTATGTGCGCAATCAAAAGACCAACCGCTCACTTACAGCTTTCCTTCATAAAATCTTGACTCTCCTGACCTTGGCTCTCAGAGGACAAGCCATGCGGCTCCCTGACCACCCAAGGAAAAGGAGACGTGCGGCTCGACGGCTGGGGCTCCCGGGGCCCTCGGGACTGCAGAGTGTGCACCCTGACTTCTGCAGCCTCCTGCACCCGGTCCCTTCGGGAGGGCAGCCTGGCGCTCCGGACCTCACTGCCAAGGCTCCGGAAGGCCCAGCCCTTCCTGCTGCAAGAGCCCCAAAAGGAGACCCGAGCAAAGGGAAGGAGTCTTACTTCTGCCTATCAGTTTTAGGAAGGATTTCATTAAGGGGGAAAAGGCTTTAAAGGGTCAGAGTCCATCTTAAATCTGCAAGCAGCCCAAGGAGAGCGGTTAGGCTCAGGCACAGCCGCAAGGACTGCAGGCTCCCGTGACCCAGCTCGTTCAGAGCAGCTGCGGGTCCCACGGGTGCAGCTGATGCCACGGGTGCAGGTGTGGGCGCGGCAAACGGGCGGGACTCAGATTCTCCTTCATTCGTCCTCAGCATGTCGGACATGAAATTTGAAGTCTCCATTTTTACAAAAAAAGGTAAGAGATACGATTGTGGCAACTTTAAAAGCAGGGATGCATTTGTCTCAATTTTTATGTAAAGAATTGTCATGCTCAGTATAAAATTCAATGGCAAGGGTCAGAGAACTAATGAAATGATTTGAGTGAATAACTTCTACTAAATTCCCACAAACTAACTGGCATCAGTAAGGAGACAGAAGAATTTAGAATAACGTGATTTGAAGAAAAGGCAAATACAAGCAAGTCCTCTGCCCTTGTGGTGTTTCTAAACCAAGATTCACCATTGACAGGGAAGTCAATCACGACCTCAGGCGGGACATGATTCTCTTAACCTATTTTATCACAATTATTTGTATGTATTTTTCTCTTTCTGCAAAGCTAAATTCTGGGAGGGCATCTTACACAACAGGTACTCAGCAACGATTTCTGGCTAAATTTAACCATAGAGAAAACCACTTCCCAAATGTTTTTCAGAATTCTCTGGGCCTTATGATCCTTTTGTTCTATCGGCCAGGCTACACATTCTGAGGGAGCTAAGAGAAACTAAGCAAGCATGAGATGTCATCTCGCCAAAGTACCCAGGGAAGACTTCTCTACAAAGCAGCAGGGGCAAAGCAGCTTCGGGGAGCAGGGGGAAGAGGAGGCACCGGTTGGGACCCTGGGGAGCATCTGCTCTGTGGAGCAGTCTGTGTCCCCCCGCACCCCCAGCCCGTCTACTCTTGGGGAATTTTACACCCTCCCTTTCCAGCCAGTGAGACTGTGGCCCACCTCCTCGCTGGCCCCATACTTTTCCTCGTTGTCTACTTGACTAGTGGTGCTTGAGATTGAAAAAGAACTGTCTAGTTTTTGCTTTTTCCAATTTATTCCCTACTTCATTGGCGGAGCCGTGTGAGGAAAAGCCGAGGTACTGTATTTTGAATCATATGCAAATAATGTTTCTGTAGTCCTAATGTTTCTCTCCAGATCTTACATTTCCTAGGATGTGACAGTGTTTAATCTGACAGCAATATACAGCATATTCAGATGGAGGAAGAGGTGGAGAAGGTCCTGGCTGGGGTGTCCTTTGGGAAGGAAGAAGAGGTGAAGAGGGTACAGTTGCTGAGGTGGTAGAAAGAACACGTCGAGATACAGTACTTCACTATCTCACTGTCAGGTGGAGAAGGTCAAATCCCTAAAATGTGGGGGCTGGTCTAAAATGAAACTATGTGTTTAGTGGGGCTGCAGAAAAAGTGGTATTGACTGAAATAAAAATCCAAACTAACTTATCAGTTTCAGTGGGATCATTTCTGCATTTCTCTGGGCGGTTGTGACTCCTCTTTGTACCCCGTTACTAGGTGAGCGACGCTCGGGACAGTGGAAGGTACGTGGCACAGGCTGGTGACTGAGGCCACCCCGCGCTCTGGGTCCTTTGGGAGACAGCTCTCGGCTGGCTCTTCCACACCTGTCAGGACACGGCTGGCCGTGGCTCCAGACCCGGGGTGGCCTGCTGGGGCCTGCTTAGGGACGGCCTGCAAGTTCACAGAGTTTTTATACTTTAAGAGGGTTCTAAGCTAACAACGAAGATGACAATGACAAGGACAGTGCGGACTATGAAAGAGATTTGGTTGTGGCCAGCAAAGTCTATAAAGTGTTTGCTATCTGACCCTTTCCAGAAGAATTTTCTCTATTCCAGATTATCCTTCAAGCTTGTTTTTATAGTGAACAGCCTTGAAAAGGACACGGACTCCCTGCAGAGTCACCCCGGCCATACTTGCTGCTCTGCGGGGACTGGGTCCCAGGGAGTCGGGGTAACGACGACTGGCTGCTGCTCACTGCGGGGGCCCCAAACTGTCTTTCTTGTCAGAGTCAGGACTTTGATACGTTCTGCCAGCATCCAGCAGGGTGCAGTAACTCGTTGTCCTGAAGGGAGGGTAACTAACTACTGCAGGTCCCTCACCAGCCCTGCTAACCCCCGCAGGGTTTCATCTGGGTTGGTCAGAGCAGGCTAGAGTGACGCAAATACACGCACGGGTCACACGCTCCATCAGAAACTGGAGGGGAAAATGTGAGGAAAGGATAGAGAATACATTAGGAAGACATCTAGAGCTTATGAAGGTTACCTTGTATGATAAAGTTTTCTTGAACTGTTCACTGAAACAGAAAAGAAAATAGAATTAGTCATCATTCTAAAAATGAAGCACATCGAATAAACTCATGTATGTGTGTGTATTATATCTGAAGAACACAAAATGCTATCCTGGAGTGAGTGGCAACTTGAAGTGTATAAAGAGATAAAAGCACACGATCAGTGTTACTGATTTTAAAGCACCTCTTTCTCAGACTGCTTACTGTGGCTGTTATTTTTCCTCCCGTCTCACGGGGACAATGGTGTCTGGCGCGGCCCCGTGGGAGTCAGATCATCACCAAGGGGTGGCGAGGCCAAGGGTCGAGCAGCCTGCAAAGAGGCTCTGCTCCTCAGCATTCCCGGGAAGAGGGGCTGTGCAAGCCACACCGGGCACCGGCCAGCGAGGGCAGCGGGAGTCCAGTCACGCGGCTGGGCCTGGGGCGCGGGTTCCGGGCAGCAGCGGGGATGCAGAGGGTGGATGCAGGGTTAGTGGCTTAATGACTGGAGGGGAGACACGTCCTCCTCATCAGACACCTGTCCCCGCGGTGCCAGGACAGGTGTGAGGGGTCTGGAAGTGTAAGACAGGATAAAGGAGGCCTTGGGGTAAGGACTCGGGACTGGTTGGTTTGCCGGTGAAAAAGTCATACTTGCCAGCAAGTTATTCAACCAGACATCAAAACATCAGAAAACGAAAAGGGGTAAGTATACGAGGAGACCAACACTATCACAGCTACCCAAGGCAAGCACACGTTCCAAAAGCACTGTCTAATGAGTGCTCTAGCCCTCACTCTTAATTACATCATTCAAAAACATACACTGTACATACGATGCTGAATTTATTAGTGTTAATTATCTTGTTGGAATGAGCACTTGTTTCCACATACATTAGAAATGCTTTGTCAATTCCTGACTCTTATCTTTGGTGATTGGGAGAGGTCTAACACACAAAGAAATCAACTTTCTAAAGATATTAGTTCCCCAGGAGGGAAATGTCAGCAAGTCTACAGGGACATGAAAAAAGTCAAAACTAAATCAAGACATTTAAATCACTTAAGTTAGAAGCTGAACAAGTGAAATTAGCATTTTTCAGAATCTTTATAGAGTTAGGCTGAAAATTTTCTTAGTAAGTTGCAAAAATATCGATTTTATTAGTATAGATTTAGAATAAAACAAGATTTCAAGGGTTGAATAAGCCTTAAATCATATTTTATTGTTTGTTTTTTAATAGTTCTGTTTTCTTTTTCTCAACTAGTTGTGAATTATTGTAAGGACAAAACCAAAAACAAAAATATGGCTACTATTTGTATTTTACTTACATGGAAACCTTTAAGTATATATTCTAATGGAAATCTTCTGAAGTATCCTAGAAATAATGATGTAACCAATTGGGAATGTGTTTGGACATGCTGCAGGGCAGCCTTTCAAAGCTAACATGGATTAATCATGACGGCTCACAGCAGAAGCAGCTGTCGGCAGGTGCGGCCTCCCCGGAGGAAGCAGGCCACTGGGAGCATCACCTGGACAGGTGGGCCTTGTGCTGGCCCCTCCCCTCCCTCTCCCTGCTCCTTGGCCACCATGAGGTTCCACTCACTCCAACCCAGGGCAACAGCCAACTGACCATGGAATGAAAAACTCGAAACCCTGAGCCCAAACGGATCCTTCCTCCTTTCAGTTGTTAATCTCAGGTGATTTGTCTTGTGATGGAAAGCTAACACAGCACTACTTAAAAATACTACTGCTCCTACTGTTACTAGCAACAGCTCACATTTATGGAGTGCTTTCTCTATTCCACTTGTAAATACTACACATCATTATCACAAAAATTGTTACTACTACACATTGTTACTATCCTAACCCTTACTTTAAATGAGAAAACACAGGCAGAAAAAAAACACTGAGTAACTTGCCTGTGGTTAAGCAACTTGTACGATGAGAAGGAACCAGCGTTTACACTCGGGAGGTACCCGTTGGGTCCTGAACAGGTCCCCATTGTACTCTACTGCTTCTTATAAGTGATGGCTTTAATTTTATCTAGAAGACACAGAGGTGCTGACATGGGTGCACCTCTGGACAGACCCGTTTCCAACTTCAGCAAGAGCTGCAGCAGGGGGAAAATCAGGGCAGACATGCAGGAGAGGCTCTTCCCATAGCTTTAGGAACCATACTCGGCATCGTGGGAAGAGTCAGTGGCCTCACAATGAAAGCTCCTGGTAACTTTACATCAAACAAGTTTGGGACGCTGGTTTATCTATGTATATTGGTGTCTTAGGTAAGAGGGTTAGTTTTCACCTTTTTGGAAAGTTAAACTTGGAGGTGTTCTGAATGAAGCCATAACAACAGGGGCAGGCCACAAAGGAAGCCCGGGTTTTGATGCAGTGCTCAATCACCATGTCTGTTGCCACACCACACGCGTGCAAGGCCACCTGGAAGAGAAAACCAGACCTTTGCATTACAGCCTTTAGCCAACAGGGTGACTTTTGTGCCTATTTAAAATACTTTGTGACCAATCCCCAGATTTCAAGTCAGCAGGGTATCATTCTATAGTAGTTTAAATAGTCCTTAAATTAAAAGGATACACTGAAGGGTTACTTATTTATATTAAGAAAATTAAGCCAGGTTGGAAGATAGAAAAGGAATATTGCGAATAAACCATGAGTCACTGAAAGAGAAATGTAATGTAACTGTGGAAATGGAATACACATGGATAGCTCAACTAGCACTCTGGGTAATTATTTCAGTGTAGTTGTAGTACTATGGGAAGAGCACTAGAATTGAAATGGAGATTTCTAGTCTAGAATTCTAGTGTGCTGTAGCCCTGGGGCAGCTCCTTGAAGTTTAACGTCCTTATGCTTTTGACTTCCACTGGAAATTACGGCTAACAATACTGATGTATCACAATCCTTTTGCAAAACTGAAATAAAAATGTATCTGAAAGCACTTTTAAAATTGTGCGTGAATATGACTTAATATAAAAATGATCACATCATTTTCATGTAGCATCTTTCCAGGTGCTATATGTTATTTTCATATAATAATTTTTGCCACTGAATGATGAGTTGCATCAACTACTGTCAAGGGTTTATTTTAAAAGGAAAGACTGAAATTGTTCATTAGAATAATGTATAAGGCTTCAATCATTCAGGAAAATAAATGTAACTTAGAAATAATCCTAAAATGTTTTCAAAGCACATATCCTTAAATGTATTTATACTTATTATAATCTAAAATAGACAATTATGGGCTGGAGGTTTAGCTCAGCGGCACAAGCACCTGCCTTGCAAGCATGGGGTCACAAATTTAATCCCCAGTACCAAACCAAACCAAATCAAACAAAACAAAATAGACAATGATGAAAATTATTAGGCTAAATAAGACAGACTGGGACTCTATGAAGAAAAATCAGAGGTGGGAAACATTTGCCAGAAAAATGTTCAGATCTCAATTTCATTCTAGGCAGTGACAAATCATACTGACCATACGTTTCCCTTCTAGGGAGGGGTCCCACCACTCCAGGGTAGGCAGGGGCTCTCAGAGTGAAGAACTTTCCTGGAAACTTGTGGATTGTAAAGTACTCAAGATTTTGCATTCAAAGGCTAAAAGCAATACTATACTGAGAAGAGAAGACAGCCCTCTCAGCCCCTGTGAGACCTCGACTTACACAGGCCATGGGGAGCTCAGCCACAACCCTGGTGGCCGTCAACCTGCCCTTCCTGTCTCAGGTGGCAACCTCCGGAAGTGCCATCCAGTGAGGGCAGCATGACAGCCAGGGAGTGGGGAGAAAGACCCTGATTTCCATTGCCACCTGAACTTAGTCAGCTTTGCAGAGGAAAAGATGAGGCCAATCTTTATTTCCATAAGGAGGGGAGAAAATCTCAAGGTAATACTGTCGGAAGCATTTCCCCGAGGGAGCCAGAGCTGGACAGACAGACACTGGCCATGTGCTCCTTTGTGTAGGCACCGTGTGGGGGATGGCACACAGGTCACCCGCGCTTACCACCACCCCGAAAGAGTGCATGACCCACAGTTTACAAGGAAGGGAATGATAGCGTGGCGAAAACGAGAACTTGCTCACAACCAACAGTTACTTCCGCCCACCGAGGGGCAGAGCTCTGACCCCGAAGCATGACCCCATGGACTAATCCCATCATGGTGCTTCTGGCTCTGAGCGGAGAAAAGTTCGGACAACTGATTTGCTACATGCAGAAGAATGAATTTCTTTCCCCTAAATAAAATAACTCAAAATACTTACTTGATGGATTTTAGGTCTAAAATATTTTACTGCATCCCATGTGCCTAATTGCCACTGTCATCAAATGTAGGTCAAAAACAATAGACAAGTAATGAAGAGAGATACAGAGGAAAGGAACGATTTGAATATAAAATTTAGCCTTAAAGAAAAGTAGCATTTCAAACCAGGGAAGAAAAGACTAACTTTTCAATAAGAGATGTTGGATTAACTTGATAGCCACATGAAAAATAAAAATTAAATATTTTCCTCACACTATACATAGGAAATACACTTCAAATGGATTGGAGCTTTAAGAAGCAAAAAAATCAGACATGGGTCAATTTCTTCATAACCCTACGGGAACAGGGAATCAAGATCCTGAAGATGCACACACAGTAAAGAGTAATGTTAATAAATTTGACAAAATAAAAATTTAGAAAATGACTTTTGAATGGCAAAAAGACAAAACTATAGATAAAAAGACAAATGACAAAGTAGCACAAAGATTTACAATTTATACCATAAAGGGTAAATACTCCTAATAAATAAGGAGCTTCCAAAAATAAAAAAACTCAATAATGTTATAGTAAAATAAGCAAAAGATTTGAACAGCTTATTACTATATTATGCAAATGGTCTATTATGGTTTAGATCTAAAAATGTTCCCAAGTTGTATGTGCTTGGAGGGTAACTGGATCTTGGGGTGCTAATCTCATGAGTGGATTCATCCCTTTCTGAGTCAGTAGCTAAGTGAGCTACTAGGAGGTGGGTCCTGGTTGGAGGAGGTCACTGGCATGTGACCTGGAAGGATGCCCTGGATTCTTATTCCTTGCTCTTCCCTTCTCTCTCTGCTTCCTGGCTACCACGCGTTGAGCAGCTTTAGTCTGCCAGGCCCTCCCGCCATCCTGTTTCTGCCTTTAAACCAGTCAAACATGGACTGAAACCATGAGCCAAAATGAATCTCTCTTCCCCTAAGCTGGGAGTTTGAGCATTTTGTCTCCACAACTGGAAGGTGGCTAAGGCAGACTGTGGTACCAGGAGTGAGTTGCTGCTGTGATTGCACCTGGATAGGTGGTTTGGAAGCCTTTGGAAGTGGATTGCGGAGGTGTGTGCTAGTCACGTCCTAGAATGTTGTGACCGATGCTGATAAGTAATTCCTGTCAGAGTCAGACCAGAATGCAGGAATGCAGACCATAAACCCACACTCAGGAAGTTACAGTTAGGAGAAAGGACTCTGACAGTTGGACTAGAGCTCATGTATGTCACACCCTGGCAGAAAATTTGTCTTCATTTTGTGCATGCCCTGAGACTTCATGGGAAATTGAGATTAAGGGAGGTGGACCGATTAATCTGGTGGAAGAAATTTCAAAGCAGCCCAGGCTGTGACATGGGTACTAGCTGCTTTTAGTCAGATCTTCAGCGAGAAATCAGGAGAAAAAAACAGATGTGAAAAGTTTACAGTTTCATCAGAAAAGACATGCCTGCAAAATTGTGTCCTTGGAAAGCATGGTTGTTGAAAACATTAGTATTTTGTTAACAAATACTAATACTAATAACAAATATTAATACTATTAACAAACTACAAGGATAAAAATATGAGATATGGGAATGATGGCAGAATCATCCTCTAAGGGTGCTGTGTCTAATTCCTAAAACCTACACACAGGGCAAAAAAGGATTTTGCAAATGTGATTAAAGTTTGGTTTTCAGAATAACAAGATTATCCTTGGTTACATAGGTGGATTTAATCTAATCACACGGGGCCTCAAAAACAGAAGATTTTCTCAGGGAGGAATTTAGAGAGATAAGACAGAAGGGGAAGTGTCAAAGAGATTTGAGCCACCAGAAAACACCTGAAACCTCACTGTAGGCTTTCACAGGGAAGGAAGCCATGAGCCAAGGAATGTGGGTAGCCTCTAAAAGCTAAGGAGGACTCCTGGCTGTCAGCCAGCAAGACACACGAACCTTAGTTCCATAACCAATAACCTAAATGACCTCAAAATTGCTTCTACCTCAGGACCTTGAGGAAAGAGTCCAGTCAATACATTGATGTTGGCCTTGTGAGAAACCAAATGGAAAAACTAGTTGAGAAGATCTAGACTTCTGACCCACAAAACTGTTAGATAATTTTGTTGTTTTAAGATGTCGAGTTTTTGGTAACTTGTCAAAGCATAAACAGAAAATGAATTCAGATAAAAGCTTGTAGACTGTATGCTATAAAGATCACATTAAAACATTTTAATTTCTATGCCTTCTTTCAATAATGATTAAAATAAATAAAATTATCAGATCTCTAGGGAAATTTAAACATTGTATTTAAGATAGAAAATGGTACTGTGGTTTTTTCTTTTAAAAAATATTTTTAATTTTTTTGGTAGTGTGGGAAGTAGAATCCAGGGCCTCAGGCATGCCAGGCAAATGTTCTACCACAGAGCAATATCCTCATTTCAAGATTTAATTTTTGGGAGGAGCCACCAAGAAATCAACTAGCCAGCCTTTCTGGTAAACCCTGCAAGCTGCACAGGTTCCAGGCAGGGAAAAGCCAGCGCCTCCCATGAACCTACTGGCGCGCTGCGCGCTGGCTGAGAATCAAATACTGTACCCTCCACCCCACCCCTGTAAGCAACTGGTTGATTCAGAGGACAGGCTAAGTTGATAGCAACTAAGGTACATAAAGCAACTAAACGTTTGTATTGTTTGGTTGATTTTTTAGGCCTGGGGCTGGTGGTCTGAGCATCTCTTGGGAGGATGACAGTATGCAATATAGCAAATACAGGGGATGTCTTTGAAGTCCAATATTGTCACTGTTTTGCTTTGTTCTAAGTAATTGTTTTGCTTTATTCAATATTGTTTTGATTGGTTTTATTCTCTTTTGTTTTTGGTTTGATTTTGCTACACCTGATGGGATGGACAACTATTATGAAGATAACAAGATATACTATGGTAGCTATTGCTTTTCTAGTATCCTGCTTTGAAATTCTGTACCAGTTTTGCTGCATTGTTCTGATTGACTTTGTTCTGCTTTGTTTTGTTGGATTTTACTATCTTTAAAATAAAATAAATAAATAAGATTTTAATTTTTATTTTATAATAGTCTTAGGTTGACAGCAAAACTCAGAGGAAGATCGGGATTTCTCACATACCTTTTATATTCCCCTATGAGTATAGATTTCCTCATCAATAGCCTGGACCACAGTGCAACATTGTTAAAAGTAGTTGACCTATACCGAGATACCATTATCACTCAAGGTCCATATTTTACAGTAGGCTCAGTCTTGATGTACATTCTATGGGTTTTAATAAATGTGCATCAGGTGTCCACTTCTACAGTATTTAACAGTCTTTTCACTGTACTAAAAATTCTCTGTGCCTCTGCCTACTCATCCCACCCCACTGCACCCTTGGCAACAACAGTTCTGCCTTCCCCAGGAGATCACATAGGCAGAACTGTGCAGTATGTAGCCTCTTCCTACCGGCTCCTTTCCTGTGAGATTCCTCCCTGTCTTTTCGTGGCATGACGGCACACGTTTTCAGTGCTGAATAATACCCCATCATATGGGTGGACTGTAGTTTATCCACTCACCTAATGAAGGAACTTCTGGTTAATCGTATAGTTTGGCAACCGTGAACAAAGCTGCTATGAACATCCATGTGTCTGTTCTGAGTAGATGTAAAGTTTAAGGTCCTTTGGGAAAATAATGAGAGCAATTTCTTGGATTGTATGGTAAGGGTTTGTTTAGTTTTGCAAGAAGCTGCCAAACTGTCTTCCACAGTGGGCTGTACCATGATGCATTCCCACTGGAGGATTATATTACTTCACATTCTTTCCACCATGTGGTGTGGTCAGTGTTCTGGACTTTGGCCCCTCTAATATGTGTATAGCAACAACTCATGGTTGCTTTCATTTGCGTTTCTCTGATGAAATATGATATGGTGCTTTTCATATGCCTATATCTTTCTATTTTCTTTGGTTAGATGTCTGATAAAGTTTGGCCTATTTTTCAGCTGGGTTGTTTTTGAGTCCTTTGTTTTGGCTGAGTTTTTTCTCAATTGTTACACATGTCCTCTGCAAAATGTTTTCTCCCACTGAGGCCGCCTTTTTTCTTCACACTTTCAAGGATGTCTTTTGAAGAACAAGTTTTTTTTTTTGTTTTATTTTTTAAACTTTAATGAATTCCTTCTTTCTTAGGTAGTGCTTCTGGTGGTTGGTAAATCATTACCACATCTAGTTTGTTCAGATTTCCTCCACGTTATCTTTCAGAAGTTTTATTGTTTGATTCAAGTTTCCTTTAGGTCTCGGATCCATATTGAGTTAGCTTGTATGCAAGGTATAAGCTCCATGTCTAGATTATTTTGTGCCGGGGCATGTCTAGTTGCTCCAGCATTTTTGTTGGCATTTTTAAAAAAATCATTGTTATTTATTTTTAAGAGGTAATTGCACAAATTTTTATGGGTAAGATGAAATTATATTTGGAATTTGCTTCAAAATAGCCCAGGAGAGGGAAAAAGCAGGAAGCAAGAATGGCTAGAAATTAAACTGGGAAATATACACATATACATACATGTACCCTAACACCAGAGATTCTCTTATGCTATAGCAGAAAATACCCTCCACCCCAGCCAGGATACTTCAGTTTGTTAGTTGCCCAGGTAACAGTTCCTGTTCCAGTTCTGGTTGCTCATCTCTTAGAAATGGCTGGTCACTGTGATACACATCATATAAACCAATCCCCAATTGACAAGCCATTCTGCCTCTGTGCTTCCTGATTGCTTATACCATATAGGCCCTAGACCACCAGAGATCAGTGGTCTGATATTCTGGGAATGACCCCAATCAGTGTCCACTGACGTAAATAAATCTGCCTCCAAATCCTGGGTGCCATTTTGGTATTTCTGGTTGCTGCTGCAATGCATGCTAAAGTTGAAGGGCCGCTGGTCCACAGCAGTGCTTCTCAACTTGAATGTGCAGTCAAATAAGGGCTTGTCTTATTGAAACAGAAGAGAAACCGGATGCAGAGGTCCAGGGGGGGCCTGGAAATCTGCATTTCTAACAAGCTCCCAAGTGCCATGCATGGTGCGGGTCCTCCCAATGCACTGGTAGACAGGGTGAAGGCGAGTAATCCTGTCAGCAGTTTGCTTTTCTGTTTTTGATCATTAAAGGCCTAGAGTTGCTACTTATAGTTTCAGAAGCTGAACGATTTATTCATTCACCATTTATTCAATAATCACTAAGTACTTCCTGTGTATCAATATTGTGTCAGTTGCTGGGAATAAAAGGTCAAACATACGGTTCCTTCTCCATGTTCAGTCAACAATGGAATCCAAAGTATTTGATACATTAACTCTAGTTGATTAACTGCAGAGGTTTAAATTGTACAGGGAATTGTACAGGTTTAGACAGCTCTGAGTTCTGGTTCTACCTTGTGTGACTTCCGGTGCCAGGCAACACAGGGGATGTACCAGAAAGGAAAGCACCGCCCAGGAAAGGCACGCAGCTGTACGGGGAGTTCCGCAGCACACAGCCAATGTGCTGTGACATTACCAGGAGCACAAAGAGAAACACCAAAGCAGGGAGAGGAGAAATGTAGATGGGAGAGAATTAGGAAGGGGCTTCTGGGGGAGATGGGAGCTGTGGGGAGCCTCAAAGGACAGAAAAGATTTCAAAAAGTAAAGTGAAAGGGACAGAAGTAAGAAAGCACATGGTACTTTCATGAAGAGACACTCACAGTATTAGTGGAGAATCTAACATTAAGACATCGTATCAAGTACTTTCCATGCTGTAACACAATTGTATGAAGAAGTACTATATATTTTTAACCTTTAAAAATTGTAGTATAATTAAATTATATGAAATTGTCCTTAACTGATTTTAGGTGGACAGCTCAGTGATGCGTGCAGTAAAAGGGATCTGCAGAACTTCCTCCCCTTGCGAAGCTCTCCATCCAGTGACCGACCCCCTGGCCTCCTCCTCGCGTCCCCCAGCGCAGTGTGGGGAGCCTATGGCACCGTGCCACCGCGGGCTGTGTGTATCAATGAAAGCTCTGAATGTTCACCAGGGCTGCCCTACCATAACTACCATTTCATTTTGTTTCTATGAATGTTACTCCTGTAGTTACCTCGTGTAAGTCATGACAAAGTATTCGCCTTTTGTGAGTGGCCTGTTTTACTTAACACAAGGCCATCAAGGTCCATCAAGGCTGTATCGTGGAAGAACGTCTTTCTTTCTAGGGCTAAATCATTTATGTTATCTACCACATCTTGTTCACCCATTCATCTATCAGTAGATCTGTAGGCTGCTTATGCTTCTTGGTTGTTGGGATTAATGCTGCTGTAAACGAGCATGTGGAAGTATCTAAGTAGGCATGACTTAATTTGCAGAACTGCAGCATAGAAAGGTGAAGTAACTTCTCCAAGGTCACAACAAACCGAGGGCCCCAACTCAGTTTGGGTCCTCGATATTTACACTTTGTAAGTAAGTATAATATTCTCATTTTATTCATCTCACTTGCTCACTAGTTTTCTAGAATTCCAACATCATAAGTAACTAGTATGCATTTAGGATCTGCTAGATGCTAACTTTATATAGATATTTTTTCTTGACTTAATGCTTTGGTTCATTTTTAGTGTAATGTGTAAGTAGCACTTATTATTTCCATTCCCCACAAGGTCACCTTGCCAGTGAACATTCCAAAAACACTCAGTAAATCTAAGTCTGATTCCAAGGCTCACACCCTTCCACTGGTTCAGGCCAGGCCTCCCTCCACCACCATCTCTGAGACCCTCTTTTGTAAATAAGAGCTTCTGTGCATCACCTTTAGGTTCACCTCTGAACTGTGATGGAAAAACAGTGAATTATGTGCTAATCGTACATTTGGTTCTTATGTCATGAATTTCCTATTACCTACCCTTTCTCAGTATATATACTGAGCTCCTCTAAAAGATAAAAATTGAAGTTATAAATGTATCTTGTGGCCAAGGTAATGCATATTCTGAAGCGAATATATATGCTTTCAATCACAGATTATAAATTAACAACTTTCCTGTACGTTTTCTTATTTCAACTTACCTATGTACGTCATAAAAGTTCTAAGTATATTTCTTCACCTACTGTGCAAGTCATCAAGATAAAACTGAACGACTTACATAGCTTTCACATATGCAGTAGTAACTGAAATAAATCATCCCTCACTCTCGTCATGTCTTTCAGTCGGCGGCATACAAGGCAGGACTGTCCACAAATGGGCAGAATTCTCCAAGAATAAAGAGTGTACCCAGGGATGATTCTTGGAGAAGAGGACACGCTGATTCTGAACGGAAGGCACACTTTGGCGGATAATAAGCCTATGCCTACAGACGTATGATTCAGACAGGCTCCCTGTCCTTACTGATCGAGACTCACTTAACATTTACTGAGCCTTTTCCTAGGTCGCACTATGCTTACAGTCGCCCCCATTTTACAAATGAGGAATCTGAAGCTCAGCAAGGGGAAGGGGCTGGCTTAGGGTCACAAGTGGCGGATTTAAACTCAGTCTCTCTGACTGCAACCCAAATTATCCCCGTTCTTTTTTTAGATGTGGGGCATGAACAGTCACTGACTAGTCTCGAGTTCCAGCTCTCACATGAACTGCTACAGCCCTCCTTCCCTCTGGAGCCTCCAACTCCCTTCCCGTAAAGTGGGAACTGAATGATCTCCAAACTTGTATCTCTTAAGTTTTCATGCAGTAATACTATAAGCAAACAGCTTTAAACCTCAAGTAATGCTAAAAGCCATGTAGTTACAGAGCCTCGTTCTGTACTGACTCCTTCACTCAGGAACGATCTGGCTATTGAAGAACTGCTATCTCTTGATTTGTAAATATTAGAGATTTATTGCATTTCTCTTATAGAAGAGCATTTTTTCCCACATTATACAGCCTCTGCCTTTTTTCGACAATACAGTTTTCCACTGTGTAAAAACTGACAAAGAATTGCTTAGTTTTCTTTCCTGAAGACATCTTTCCCGGGTCTTCTACCCTTTGACTAAAACATGAACTCTGCTTTGGGGGCTGCAGCCCAACTACAGTCCAGAGGCTCCTCCCCCATCAGATGAAGGCTTCCCTTCGCTCTCTCTTATATTGAGCACTCCCTTCTTGGCTGTTTCCTGGTTTCACGAGACACATCAACTAGTTTGTTGAAAAAGGGTCCACACAATGCACATTCCCTTGAGAGCTCAAGTACGTGGAAATTTTATTTTACTTTTATACTTCATTGGTGGATTGGTTAAGTACAGAATTTCAGATTGGAAATCAGCCTTTAGAATTTTGTATGCATTTCTTCACTACCTTTAAGCCTCCCGTGCTCCTACTACTAAGAAGTATGGTGATGTTGTGACTCCAAATTATTGTTTATGACCTATTTTCTTCCTCTGGAAATTGGCCACAGATTTTCACCATCCTTGGTGTTCTGAAATTTCACCATATACTTTGGTTTATATAATTTTTCAATAAACTTTTAAAGTCAAAAAATATTCTTATTAATGTATCTGACTATGGGTCACAATATCATATTATAAATTTCAGAAAGAACTAGAAAATCTTGAAGGGAGCCTCCAGACAGAAATGATGAGATGGAAATGCTAATTCTTGGTTTGATCAACACATATTTTTTCTTATATTAGTTCTTTGATATTTTCCTTCCTATTCCTTTATCTAGTTTCTCTTTCTATTCCTATTACTAAGGTATTAATTGGATTCTTGAACTGAATCTAAATCTTTTAAATTTCTTCTTTCCAGTTGTTTCTTTTCGTTATTGTATTTTTTCAGGTGACAGCTTATATTTCATATCCCTTCCTTCCCATCTCCAGCCTTAAATTTGATCTTCCTCTGTCCATTCCTCCCTTCCACTTTCTTTCTTTGGCCGGGCTACATCCCCAATCCTTTTTTGAGAAACTTTTCACCAAGTTGCCCAAGATGGGCTCAAACTTGCAATCCTCCTGCCTCAGCCTCCAGGACTGCCAGGATTACAGAAGTATGTGACAATGCCTTCCATTTTCTTTCTTAACATTTAAAAATTTTCTCTTTGTCTAACAATTTTTTAACTCCCAAGAAACCCTGTCTTAGTCTCTAACCATCCAATCTTTTCCATTCTATCCTGTTTCATTAGTATGATATTCACCATTGTCTCTAAGCATTCCCTGAAGAACATCCTTTGTCGCATTTCTTGCTTCGGCCTCTGTCTTCCATTTCGGTTGCTTCCATCTTTGGCCGGTTGGTTCATATTAGTCAATCGCCAAAGAGTTGACTGGAAGTTCTGAAAGACAGACTAAAGCTAGACAGCTGGTGACTGGGTTGGCAAATAGCTAGATGGCTTTTCAAAAAAATTGCATCTATAATAACTGTAGTTCTCTTCTCTGGGGATAGTTCTTTTTTCGTCGAAGAGCTATTTTTTAATCCTGTTGATGGAGCAAATGACTCTGGCTTCTGAGGTTCTGGAGTTGGGAGGCAGGGAGGGCAGGAGAGACCCCAGGGCGAAGGGTCTCACACGGCTTTTGTGTTTGGCGTGGCGCATTGCCACTGCCTTCTAAGTGCCTGCTGGCCCAATATCTGGAGCTGCTGTGGCTTAGTTTCTTCATGGAATAAACTTCCTGCTTCTTGCAGGGAAGAGGTACTTTTCTGTGTGAGATGTGGGTGGGAATCCAAAATAATATTTTAATTATCATTTCAGCTCTTCTTCATTCCATTCCTCCAAGACTTCAGTCTTCCTGAAGTGACTTGCTTCCTAGTTACCTTCTTGCTACCCTGGCCTTATTTCAGTTTGATCTGCCGTCTACCTCTGCAATAATTTAGCACTTTTTTCTTCAACCTTCCTTCCACCTTCATACTTCAGATTGTGTGATTCGGGGTGTAGAATCTTCATTGTAGTTTCATCAGAGACTGATTTTTCTGGTTTTTATTTTTGTGATTTATATTTCTTGGGGGAGCCGAGGGATTGAAATATGTCTATCTTCCATTTTCATCTTGGAAATCTCTTTTGCCTTAATGAGTTTGAAAAATTGTGTTTACAGAACAAATAATTTCTCCAGTTGCTTTTCCTTTAAAACAAGGATATGTAATTACTCATCGAAAGTAAATTACACCTATAATTGCATATATTTACTTTAATTGTACACTAACAGACACACCTAGAAATGAGCCTGTAATTAAGTACTCTGCATGCTGCTAAACCATAAATAAACACATTAGAATTGCTAAGGGTAAAGCGGAACAAAGCAACTAAAAATAACCTGAAACATTTTTTTGAGATTTTGATAAGCAATGAAAACTACAAAAAATCAAAAATTCACCAGTGCTTGTTAGGATTGTAATCACCCAATTCAAACATTTTGGTGGGCAGGCTGATAAGACTTGATCCAATTTTTGTGTTTAATGCAAAGTGTGTACTTTTCTGCAGTTATGGCCCTTTCCATATCATTTGAAAATAAGGTATATGGATCATTGAGAGGATGGGTACTAAGATTTATTTTAGAAATTAAGTGTCAAGGTATTTAATCTTTTAAAATGAAATTTTAAAATAATAAGACTAATTCATCCTAGAAAAAAATAGGAAAGAAAACAATAATAGACTTACTTTAAAAATATCCTTAAAATGCTTTTTTAAAAAATTTTTTATTTTAAAGAGCATAAAACCAAGGAAAATAAAACAGAATAAAACCAATCAAAATAAACCAGTATAAGTGATACAGGACTTCAAGACCCTATGAAACCAACAGTAGTTACCATAATGCCTTTTGCTGTCTTCAGAATAGCTGCAGATACCATTGGACATAGTAAAAATTGAACAGAACAAAACAGAATAAAAACAATAAAAACAAAACAATGAATGCGATAAAAGACTTCAAAACAAGCCAATAGTAAATCCAAAATGGCTACCATAATATGTCTTGTGAACTTTCAAATAGCTGCTCATGCCATCAGATTTAACATAATCAAACAAAACAAAAGAGAATAAAACCCAACACAACAAAACAATGAAAATGATACAGTTTCCCTGCTGAAACTGCTTTCTGGTGAGGTCTGGTTCTCTCAAAAATACACTTTTGTAAGTAATTTTGAAACGTCATCATTTCAATGTACAGTAATACTCACATCTGGGTCACGCAGCCACATACACGGAAACTGGAAAGAACCTGACAACCTTTCCAGACGTTTCTTACTTTCTAAAAGATTTTTATCTTTTACTCAGGATGCTGTTAATCATTACAATAAAAATCAGAGTAAGCCCATGCAAGGTTATTCCTATGACAATCAAATACCTGTTCTGCAGGAGATAATACAAACGCTCCCCAGCAGCGGCTCTGCTCATGATCTCTGACCCCGCGATTGTGTAAATGCGATACACATTTGGTACACGCAGTATACACTGCATTTCATGGTTTGGTCTTCTCCTGCGCTAGTCACACGCTCCCAGGAGGCTCCTTCCCGATGGGCCTCAGCGCCCAGCACGCTGCATGCGCAGAGAGGAAGCTGCGACACTCGGTCGGTGGTGTACCGACTGCACTGCCTAGCCCACTGTTTCCACTTATGAAAGGTTTATCAGGACCTAATGGGCCAAAGAACTTCTATTATATATTCATGTCTTCAATCTTTATTGCTGATATGTTTATATATATAAAGTATATTAAAACGTGGGATGCTTTGAAAATATTTTACAAAATATAGTAGACGTCTTCAAAAAATAGCAATTAGCACAATTCACTCCCGTTGCTTTTTATTTTTTATTTATTTATTTATTTTTTTGGTACTGGGGATCGAACTCACAACCTTCCGCTGCCAGGCAGGTGCTTACGATGCTGAGCTAAATCCCCGGCCCCTTTTTTTTGGACAGGGTCTCACTATGCAGTTCAGCCTGGCCTTGAATTCACTTTGTAGCCCAGGCTGGTCTCGAACACACAGCGATCCTCCTGCCTCAGCCCCCCAAGTGCTTGGACTAAAGGCGTGCGCCACCACGCCCGGCTTCCTATAGCTTTTGAACATCATTTTCTCACAGCTGAGATCACACTGCACAGAGTAAGAGGCCCCATGTATGGGGCACTTCCTGAGGGCCAGGCACCTGCCTCAGTTCACAGACATGGTATCCACGTCCCATTAACGAGAATTTTAGGACCATTTTACAGATGGGGCAATGGAAGAAGGTTAGTTTAAATAAATGGCTCGAGACCATGCAGTTATACAGTGTGCAGCTAGGACTGTGGCACGGAGTTACCCAATGTGTTACCTTTTCTTCTCTCTCTGTTTTTCCTGTCTTTTCTTGTGTTCTTCCCCCTTTTCTTTCCCTCCCTGGGGACTGAACTCAAGGCCTGCGCCTTCCCGTTGAGCTACATTCCCAGTTTGCAGATCCATGCTTTGCGTCACTGTTTATTTGCTTCTTTGCTCATTGTGTTAACTGATTTTTCCCGTCAGTAGCACGAAAATGAGGCCGTCAGTAGGCTCATCTCACTGACACTCACAGCTCCTGAGTAATACTATTTTTAAAACTTTTGTATTTTTAAAACTTTTTGAAGAGCCAAAATGAAATGTAGTTGTTTAAATTAAAATGCATTTAATTTCCAAAGATTTTGAGTATTTTCATATGTTTATTAGGCATTTGTACTTCCAAAGAAATGTATTTCTCAAATAGGCACAATGTAAATCAGAAACTGAAATGAAGGAGCTATAGTATGCCTGGGGGAGTGAAAGACCTTAATACAAAAAAGAACGAAAATGTTTTGACTTGTTCCCTTTAATTGTTTCAAATCAAACTATGTTAGCAAGGTAGGAAGTCTCTTCAGTTTTGCTTCTCACGTTTTTGCATTAATACAGATAAACTAATAATTAGCATTTAAATTCTCATGTATAAATGATTTGTTAAAAATTCCTCAGAATGATTGACCCTGACTTTAAAATCTGTCCTTAAAATCTTGTTTACACCATTAATTTTAATATCTAAAGAACAATAGCAAAGGTATTTGTTAAGCAAAGGTAAATGCTGAAAAAGTCCTTATTAAAGTTTCACACAATCATGGCTGGTATAATTTTAATATATTTCCAGTGCTCAGTTATTCTGATTTCCTTTTGTAGCCCCACTATTTTTATTGCATTCTGTTTAACGTGAGAGTTATAGCCACTGATTACTTTCATTGGATTTATCCAGTGACAATGCCTCAATTATATTCCTAGGCAAATTATTTCCTTCAGAGTGAATCTAATTTTGGGTTAGCTTTCTAAGTGATTTTCATTCATGTGCTTTATACCTTGACAAATATAATTCTAAAAAAAAGGAAAAAAAGCCATTGTAGGCGTAAAATTATGAAACAGAGAAAAATATTATGTACTTCAAAAAAGACATTTTTAGTTGTTGCTCATGAATTATTAATCACAAGTGACAAGAATATGTCAGAGCGAGGTCTGCACCTGTAAGTCTCAAAGGACAAAGAGACCTGTGCGCAGGGTGGGACCCCACATTCTGAGGTGGAAACAGGCCATCCTCCGTGCCACCTGGTGCTCTGGTCACGCCGGCTGGGTTGCTGGCCTGCTTCGAGGGAGAAGCTCTAACTTCCACCACAGCGTTTGTGTTAAATTAAAGCTGTACACAGAGAGAGACTCCCTAGTGAAGGAAACAGCATTCTTCTTCAGTGGAAGTCAAATGTTATCTCTGCAGTGCCATGAGTAAAATAATAACCACAGGCTGTGCTTTATAGGTGAAGTATAGAAAGTTACACACTTGTTTGTTCAGGAAAGAATATAAAATTATCTCTTATTTATCGTAGGGCATATCATTTTCCATACTTACATAAAGAAATGGAAATTGCTAGATTACTTACCCCAATATTAAACATTCCTGCAAAATACTCCATATTTGCTTGAATGAACCAAATGTTGCTTAAACCTAGTTCATCACTTCTCTTCTTAGCACGGATTAATGATAATTCTTTGTTTTCTATTAGTATAACCTATATTTTACCCAGGAAAAAACAGTACATTCAGTAACATTATTCAGACTTCAGTACAAAGCATTATAACTTCACCTTAATAACACACATGTACCATAGTGATCCTCTGTCCTGTGCCAGGAGTTATGCCAGTTACCCTGGCATGACCATGAAAGAGGTTCTGGAACCCTTGAAAGTTAAATGAGTAATACTTGCTATCAATGAAACAAGTAACAACCGTACAGTGTGAAGAGTATTTTTGTGTTGGTTTATTTTAGAGATGGGCAGTCTAAGTTGTCCAGACTGGCCCTGAACTCATGATCCTCCTGCCTGAGTCTTCTAAGTAGCTGGGATTGTAGGCATGCACCTCCACATCAAGCTTGTGAGAATATTTAATGAGAAACAAAAAATGTATAATGGGACCACCCAGCACTGATAACCAAGGGAGGTTTTCATGGGAAATTAACATATCAACTGAGGCCCACAACATGAACAGAAATTAGCTAGTGGAAGGAAGAGTGTTTTAGGTAAACAAAAACACATGTGGAGGCCCAAGATGGGAAAGGGTGATGCATCTGAAGACCTGAGAAAGCTGCATCGCTGGGCCACGTTCCGTGATCGTGACAGTGGGGCTGGGCAAAAAGGGCGGAGAGGGCAGAGAGGATGTGGGAGCTGAACAGTGCACTAGGATAAAAACCCTGAGGAATAAAGACCCTTTCTTCACGTCCCATTTCTAGTTCCCATTTTGTCCTTACGTTTGTCTTCATGGAAAACCCTTTGTATAAAATGTTAGCGTACCCTGGGTGTGGAAGGCTTTCCAGCCTTTATTCTAGCCAATCCTTTTTCCAGTCCCAACCTGTTCAAGCTTCTAGGAGTTATTAGGAAGGGGAGGAAGGCACTACATCCCTGACTCTGCCTTGCCAGGATTCTACTCTATGAGCTTTTTTCCTTTTCAACAGGAAATTGTTATTTTCTTTCATAATAAAGCAGATATTTGTCTCTTCTCTTAAATTTCCTGGTTTATTTAGTCTTCAGTGTCTAAGAAAAGAATACCCCATCCCCAACCATTCTCTTATGTGCCATTCTGACCAGTGTACTGGTTTGTCAAATTTTTTCTTCTGCAAATATTTAGTGTATTTAGTTCACACTTTTCAGAGAGCTCAGAAAGACTCTGTCCCAGCTGAATATGTATTTATAAAAAAAAAAAAAAAAGAGGAAGAAGACTCCTTCCCAACATTTTTGTGTTGAAAGATGGTCACTGTGGGGAATTAATTTAACATGATGGGAGACTAAGTACAAACTTCTAGCCAACAGTGGCAACAACTGAACACAAGGGCACATTTGCTTAAAAATGTACTACATAGTCACTAAAATATGAACATGTGTAAAATTACATTATTGAGTGGAAGCAGGGGTTAAAACTGTATTTGCATTTTTAGAATTTCTAACAGTAATGGCCATATGAACAATGATTTAATGAGAACAAAATAAGAAACACATTTGATGAATCAATACAGTAAGTTTAGGTTTGTTTTGTTTTCCCCAAAATCTTTGTTATTATTATAATTTTGATGCAGTGGATCAAAAGAATACCACAGGAACAAGCTTCAGAAGTCAGCGTTTCTAGATAGAGCTATGCTGACAATTAAATGTTTACTCATAATTATTTTATTTAACAATGGAAGAGCTATTTATTTTAAAAGGTATTTAAACACATACCTTTTTAAAAAGTTGATAATTGTTTTGTGGTCATACTTTATCTTTTTTTTTCCTCCCTCTTAAGATTTTGACCTTAGAAGTTTACTTCAAAGGCAAAAGAAAATGCCTTTGCCACACATTTGAGTTGGGTGAGTGACTGGGAATTGGCTGACTGAATTGTATTTAGCTAAAATGTTGCCTTTTATTTATTATTTAGAATTTACCTGGCACGATGGCAGCATATGCGCAAGAACAATTCCAACGTGGCCCTGAAAAAAGTTAGTAAAAGATGGAAGTTAACTTCAGTCCCCATGGCTTCTGCTCATTCCAGGACAACAAAAACATGACTTTAGTGTGATACAGAAAAGTCACACAATCTTGAAAAGGACAGAAAGAGACATGTGATACCCCGCCACTGCAGAAATCCACAATTCTGTCACCAGGTTTGGCCTGATTCATGACCACATAAACAAGGTTGTTGAGCTGTTGCTGCTTCCTCAAAGCTCGGTCACCGGACATTCGGCCTGGGAAAGATGAGAGATGAGGAAAACATTACACACTGTGAGGGACTGGGTGTGTAAGAAGGATGTGTGCGCACACACACAGAAGACTGGGTGTGTCAGGAGAAGGATATGCGCGCGCACACACGGAAGACTGGGTGTGTCAGGAGAAGGATATGCGCGCGCACACACGGA
This sequence comes from Dasyprocta punctata, assembly GCA_004363535.1. Taxonomy (NCBI): domain Eukaryota; kingdom Metazoa; phylum Chordata; class Mammalia; order Rodentia; family Dasyproctidae; genus Dasyprocta; species Dasyprocta punctata. The sequence continues at coordinate 60,998 of RJWM01006432.1, forward strand.
AGAACGCAGCCAACTCGGGCAACTGACTAGGAGGGGACTAGACCACTGCAAGGCAGAGATTAATTCCACTTCCGCTTTGCTTATCTAATTTATCTTTTGATGAAAAAAAATGTCTTCCAGTGAGTGGAAACAATAACTAAAACATTAATTCAGGATCATAAGCAACATGTGTAATAAATTTTAGTTAGATGGGAAAAAAAAGCCAGTAACCATCATCTCCCTTTACCACTCTCAGACACATGCAGCAAAGCTGGTGTACTTTCAATACATGCCTTAAATTTCCTTATAGAAAGATGCAAAATAAATAAAAGCATTTCTGCCATTTCACTGGCACATTCTTGAACCCTGAATTCTCTGGTCAGGGCATCTGCACTGTCTGAACTGAATCAGTGGTGGCTGTATTTAGAGATTTAGCTAAAATGGTAAAGTTCTGGATTTTCTTTTTTTTTTTTTTTTGCTTTGAAGCTTCCTCTCCTCATGAGTCAGACATAGAAATTAAATGCAATTATAGATTAAAGATAGGGCATTTCCAAGTATGAAATGCCTTGGGCCTAGCAGCATGAAAATATCCTAACCTCACTTCAAAAGCCACTAGTCAAGTCCACAAAAATATCTCCAGAAGGATGAAAACAGTATTTCTTTTCACATATTTCAAGTGCATTCTTTACAAGAGTGGTCTGATAAAAAATTTTAAAAAGATACCAAGGTTTTTTGAGTCCATTTTGGCAGAAAAATAGCATGTTACTTATTCTTTTTTCTTTCTTTTTTTATGTTACTAAATTAAATAAAAAGGAAATTTTACCTTAGGGCAAAATAAAAAATGATAATCTCACAATTCAGGGATAAGATTTATATATATTACATATATGTATTAATATATAAATTATATAATATATGTAATTCTTAACTTCCTAGTCAGCACATAAAGTATTATAAAGATCTTCTTTATGTCAGTGGATCTATCTACACTGCATACTCCAATGGCTGCATGGTATTTCATTAACTATACACCCTAATTATGCAAACAATTCCATATTGTAATGATACCATCGTTACACAGTTAGATCTTTAAATACAATCTCAATTATTGAGCACAGGCCATAAAGTGAATTTCAAACAGGGAGAGTTTGTAAATCAATAGTCTGGTGGCTTCATTCGTGAAGATAGTTGAATGTAGCTTTTAAAGGAATTATCTGTATTTTTCTCTAATAAAATAATTGTAAAAAAATTTTAAACATAAAGTGAAAGTCCCTGTAATTCCCCCCTTTATGGATAGCACTCCTAAGTGATTTTATTAAGAAAAATTTCAAACATGTAGCACAATGGAAAGATCCTTACAGTATACACCTCTGTATTAAGCCCAGTTTTTCATCACTATAATGAAATACCCAAAGCAGCTGACTTAAGAAAAAGAGGCTTCTTTAGCTGTTTTAGAGGCTCAGAGTGCACGCAGCAGGCTGGCTGTGCGAGGACCCTGACAGGTGGCACAAGGCGCCGAGAGGAACTCAGGACCAGGTTTGTAACAGTTTACCCTCCCAGGGCTCCCTCGCGGAGGTGGTGCCCTGCTCCACTCGTGAAGGCTTTATTTCCCTCCTCAGCCCACCATCCCGGGGACCAAACCTTCCGAGGCAGCAGCACCCACAGCGCCCACCTCCGCCCGGCCGCATACACTGTACCTCTGCCAAGCCAGTGGACGGCACTCGTAAGGCTCCTGGCCATCCATCCCCCCCATCCCCCGTTCACCCTGACGTGCCTTATTTTTTATGGCAATGTAGATTTAATTTGGAACAAAATTAGGGAAAGGTGGAGAAGAGGAGGGAGGGGAGAGTCAGAATAGGAAACAAAAACAAAACAAAAGTCCTTCAAGGCTCCTTGGAGAGCTAGAGTCACAAATTCTGCCAGCGAGGAGCTACCACCAGGCGAGGGACCGTCACAGCCATTTCTGTCTTTGCTCTGTGGATTTCCTAGTAGCTTCCAGCTGAAGGATTTTTGTAGAAGAAAGTCAAAAGAGGTTATCTTTTTCTTAAGAACCAGAGTTAGGAAGGAAAAGGTTATTAAATGGAATACAGTACTTAATAGTAAATCTTACACTGTTTTTCTATTAGAAATTTAGAATTACCTAAAATCCTAGGAGCTGTTTCTAAAGCCAGTGCTGATAAAGATTGTTTTTCTTTATATGACTGCATCTCTGTGTGTGTGTGTGTGTGTGTGTGTGTGTATCTATCTATCTATCTAGAGGTATTTCCAGGGTTGTGTGTGAGTAGAGAGACTGTTTTATTACAAGTAATAGAAGTTGAGCTAAAAATACAGCAGCCAGATGTTCCAGTGCATTAGGGAAAAATAACCTCTAATAAAACATTCCCTCTTCCATTCCAGTTTATAAACATTATGAAGTTTCTGGAAACAGAACCAGAATCTCAAATCTATTCAAACAAGGTAAAAAAAAAAAAAAAAAAAAAGGTATTTTGGGATATGGTATTAATTTAAAGATCAAACCCTACTTTCTATTTTTACCCAGTATCCTTGCACCTGAGATATCACTTAGAAGCAAATAATTATAATCTACTTTTAGCTTGACTAAAAGGGATAGCTCTTTAGGTTCAATGGAAAAAGAAACTTGAGAAGAAAATGTTTTAACCCAGGTGAGGGGGTTCACTCTGTGATGTCCTTCTGCAATGGTGCCTCTAACCCAAATTGGAATACTGGGTTACTTACTGCTTACGCTGACCCCCAAAGCCAGTACAGGGCAGAAGCCCATTCTGAAGCCAGGGAGAAGGCATGCTGAAGGACCAGCATTTTCCTTTGGTCCAGAACAGTGAATAATGCAAAGGAACCCCAGTGGAAAAAGCGCCCATGTGCAGCCAGGCCACGCGCCCAGTCTCATGAATGATGTCCACAATCAGGCAGCTCTTTTGTTTCATAGCCTGAAGCACCGAAGTACCTGGCATGCTAAACTGCTTGTAAGAATGAAAACGGTTGGGCTGGATACATATGAGTCTGCACTGCTGAAATTCTTTTGATGGTTTGTTTTCAAAGCATTTTTATGAGTTGTTGCAAAACTATACCCTGTGAATTTTTTAAAAAATATATACAATTAAGTATAGAGATAAAGAAATTGCTAAAATGAATGATGTAGAGATTTTTAAAACATGATTTTTCTTCAAAAACTATAAAATCAAGAGAGCAAAAGCAACACCTTCCACAGAGATTGCTGTGGCACACTTCTCCCAGGGGAGGTGTGAGACAGCCAAACAGGCCAGGTGGCACTTCCTCGGGCTGATGACAGGGAAGGGGGAAGGTGATAACCACACATTCCAGTGTTTTCAAAACAGCCTGATCATCAGCAGCAAGACAGGCAGCTGGTGGGCAGCCCTTCCTCATGCTTCACAGGGCAGCGGGCAGGTGAGCCCAGCCCCTGTGCAGCAACGGTTTTCCTGCTTCAACAGCTTTCAGGCCCCTACGACATGCCCAGCACTCGTCTGCACCGAGGACACATCTCTAAGTGACTAGCAGTCCCTGCCTCCCAGGAACTAACAGGGCACCTGAGAAGGTGCGTGAGCATCAGGGCTCTGCAGCTGAAGATGAAATACTACGGCTGAGACTTTAGAGAGGACTTCACAAAGATTTGGAGCACTGCAGTTTACTCTAGAGAACCAGACAGACCCAGCTGGGAGACCAGGTGCACAGCAATCTAGCTTACTGAAGGGAAACCACACTGAGCTTAACAGTGAGGGACTGATGGGGAGGTGAGGGAACAGCAGGTGGGCCTGGAGTACCCTAAGGACCAGATGGGAAAGGCCATTGCCTACTAACTGAAAACATAGCCTTGCTCTAATATTTAAAGTGAGCCCCTTAGAGATTAGTTTTATCCAAATAAATAGCACTGTTATTCTTACCTTACATATTAAACATGTTCTCTTACAATGCCAGGTTGCATTATTTTTATCCTGGGTAATGTATATCTTTAAATTAGATAGGATTATTTCCAAAAATTTTAGGTGCATTCCACCTCAGCTGATGCTCACTGCCATTAATTGACTCAATTACAGTGGAATTAAGTCAATCAAATTCACTGAATCATTTTGAACCCTGGTGTTCTAGATGAAGACATCTCTTGGAATCCACATCGAGGTCACCATCCCGGGCTCCTCTTCCCTTGGAATACTCCTCAAGTGCTATGCTCACCAGCTTCTCTCTTCCTGCACCACAGCTTATCACTGAGTAGGCTTTCTCATTACTGGGACACAACACCCACAATACCTACAACCTAGAGAAGGAGAGCTTCGACTTGGTTCATGGTTCAAAGGATTCAGTGCACAGCCAGCCAGCTCCAAGGCAGAAACAGCACGGTGGAAGGGTGTGTGGAGCAAAACTGCTCACTTCATGACAGCCAGAAAACAAAAGGGGGGCAAAGAGTTCCAGGGAGCGATACAGCTTCAGCCCCAGTAACTCACCGATTGCAACTAACAGCACGTTCAGCTGTGGACATCAGTGGATGATACCACTGAGGACTGCCGTGCCCATGATCCAGCCATGTCTCCAAGAGGCTCCTGTTCAGTCAGACTGACCGTAAGTCACTGGAGCACTGTACCACTAACGTCCCTTCAGAGTCTACCGTTAAATAGTTTTTCTCTGCTTAAATAGCTTTAAGGCCTCCCTCTGCCTTAAGAAAAAACAAACACATATAAAACAAAAACAAAGAAATTTGACTTCTTGGTGAGAAAACAAGTTCCTTAACAATCTGGGCCCTGACTAAATTGCCAGTGTCATTTTTCTGTCTTCTGTATGTCCCTGATGTTCCAGCCTCTCTAAACAGGCAATAATTACTTGAACTCATACCAAAAAAAAAAAAAAAAAAAAAAAAAAAAAAAAAAAAAAAAAAAAAAAAAAAAAAAAAAAAAAAAAAAAAAAAAAAAGAGAAAGAAAAAAAAGAAAAATCAGTGCCTCTGCACAGGTGTTCCTTTTATTTGAATCCTTGCTTTAGAACTTCAGGAACCAACTCCATCACCTTTCCTCACCCAGGCTGCTTTTAGAAATGTGTATTACTTTTGTAATAATGACAATAGTAAAAATTATCTTTGAAAAGATAAGAAGAAATAATTATTTTTTCAAACTCTTTATTACCCAAACATTGCTAATATTTTCTACTATCAAGCCTATTATTAAAAATTAGCAAAAAATATTTATTACAAAATGATACTTAGGCAACATTTATTATAATATCTCCCCACAAGAGAACCATTAGTTCAAATTGTTTTCGTGTTCCTAGAATAAATATAGGTTATTTTTTCTGGAACAACATAAAATTGGTTTCAATTAAGAGTATCAAAAGACCAATAGGCATATATATATTAGTTTCAATAAACGAATTTCTCTTCCATTGTAACATACAGTGCGTTTCAAGGCAGTATGTTACATTATGCAGGCACTATGTATAGAAACGAGTTAGAAATCAATGCTATGCCCGCATTTGTTGAAATAGTGAAAAAAGTCAACTATGAGTTAGTATTTTAAGTAGAGAGGGAAGTTTCTGAAAACTCTTGTGAGGGAATAAGAGAGCAGATATTTAAAACTGTATGAACAAAATTTAGAGGGCAGGAACAGAATTCATAAGGAACTCCTAAGAAGGGGCATGGAAATAAACAGTACCATAAAGCTTCTGTTTTAAGGAGATTGTCTTAAATTGTGGTGATAATGTGCTGGAAATACTAAATTTAAAATAGTAGATTTTATGTGTTTAAAAGCCAACTGCAGGGTGGCATCACTCATCCTTTTACCCGCACTGACCCCCAGCAGTGGTACTTCATATCTGAGGTCTCCAGTCCCACTCACACACACACGTTCAGGGTAGGAAGCCAACAGCAGCCTAGCCGTGTGACAGCGTTTTTACTTTGATAATTTCGTATCTGTACCAGTAAAGCATTCACTATGAACTGAAAAGATGGTAGAATTTAGCAGAAACTCAAAATATTGAAAGAGGCTAATTTATACTTTCTAAAAACTACATTTTGACTTCATAAATATCTCCCTCATTCAACAAGCAAACTGCCTACACAGAAATGTTTTAGAAAATGTAAGAGGCAAAGAAATGTGTAACATTTTGTTTTGGTCCTGAATGAATTTATATCTCGTTTGTTTACTACAAGACATTATATCTGAGTTCATAAAATGTATTTTATAAACCACATTGTACAATACATTTTGAAGTAATTTTAACAACTGTAACTTACAGCAACCTATATATCTTTCCTTAAAGCTTCTAAAATCTTTTGAAATGATTGATAAGACTTTCTGATTATGGTGCTTTGGAATTTAATAAGCACTTGGATCGCTGATGCTATGATTCTGATGTAAAACGCTCCCCAAGTCTCAGGTGTGCAGAGGTGAGACCTGGGGAAGGTGACTGTATCACGGGGGCACTGCCCTTACCAGTAATTAGTCCACGGGTGAACTTGGAGCTGAACGCACTGTCAGGGGCCTGGTCAGAAGAGGTGAGTCAAGGTGTTGGGACCTAGAAGGGTGTATTCTTGGCCCTGGTTCTTCTCTCTCCACTTCCTGGCCATCACGGAGTGAGCAGTTTTCTTCTGCCAGGCCTTTCTACCATCTTACTTCTGCCTTGGAGTCAGCTGGTAATGGACTGGATCCACAGAAGCTATGACCCAAAATAACCTCTCCTCCTTTAAAGTTGCCACTGTCCAGTATTCTGTCCCAGCAACAGGAAAGTGGCTAACACAGATGATGTATCATCCAGCCTCAAAACTGTCAGACTTACAGAGTGAACAACGTTTTCTTTCTTTTTTTTATATAGGAGGACACTGAACACTAAATTTGAGGTTGCTGAAACTTAGCAATTGCTCAAAGACATACAGCTGCTAATATGTGACTCTAGAACTCTAATAAGTGTCTCACTCCAGGTTCAGTCTTATTTCCAACATGTTCTGTTAATTCTGAAGAAAACAGGTAACTTAGACTGTGATCTCGGAATTCTTTTTGGTTTCATGTTTGAGAGTTCAAGGAAGTAAGATGATTTCTGGTAGGCATGCAGGTGATTTCCCTAATAATTATGAGGGAAAATTAAGTCTTCAGAATCATTCATAACTGCATTTTATCCCAATTTTTTCTCTAAGTAAAATTTTTCAAAGAACAGGCCAGTAAAAAGGATCTATGTTAAGTTTTGAAAGTCAGTGTTTTGGAGTATGGTGTTAGAGGTCTCATAAGTCACTGTGTTTAATGAGTTAACCTTTGATTGTCACCTTTTCCAGAAAGAGGCCATCTCCCATCTTGCAACTGTAGCAACCTTTTGATTTTATAAAAAAGTGACACAGGGAGGTTGAGCAATTGATCTGTTGCAAAATCAGATTACCCAGGAAGAAAGAAATGGAAATAGATTGGGAAGAACTTTCAAGTTACAGTACTGCAGATGCTGAGTAAAAATAGCCTGAATCTCTAACCCTTCCATGCCCAACTCTAAACAGCTTCTAAAAAGCTGATAACTAAAAAAGCTTAGGTAAGATGCTGATTTGAGGGACAAAAGTTACAGAAAATAAATCATCTTATTTATAAAGTCAAGGCTTCTGCTTTGTCTATAGAAGAAAATTTTAAAACAACCTTATTTCTGCTAATTTTTCTCTTAAAATGAGCATTTTGACCTTAGAATACCAGAACCCACAGTTAATTGAACACATATATTTCCATTCCATTCAAATACTACTTATGCCACACAAAATAAACATTACTTTGCTCTGGTATTTTGGTTTTCTTCAAAAAAAAAGAAAAAAGCCCACAGTTATCTTCCAAGTTATCCACAAGATGAAACTGAAATGCTTTTGAATAAAAAAGTTAAACTAGAAAAGTTTCTTTTTTCTTCTTTATTCAGAGGTTTCAGTTAACAATAGGAAGGTATTTTAAGAGTTTCATTAACTTTCTGAGGGCATTGAGTAAGCCTCCCCTGGCTTCCAATTTGGCATGCTTCATAGTAATTAAGGTAAATAATATTCCCATAGCTCAAATGGTGAGAGCTAATTTTCCCACTAGAGAGCCTCTTTTGTGCATTGTATTCTAATTTTCATCATGAGTAGATCCAGTTTTTCTTGCTCGATTTTATTTGTATTTTTCATTTTGTTTAAAAAACCAAAATGCTCTATGTCTAGTGGCATGGCCCCAAATCCTTGATAACATCAACATTGTTTTTACATGTAGCATCCCCATGGAGATACAGTGTCCCCTTGAACGTGAGCTAGTGCACTCTGGGCCTGTGTAACAGAAGCAACTCTTCCCCATTTCCAGTGGATCCCACTCCCTTTCTGCTATGGTTTGTATCTAGATCCCCCCCCCACCGCACCCCTGAAGCCTCAGGTTTACAGGTGGGACCTCTGCAGGCGAGTGGATGTAGAGGTATCGTAGCTGACTTGCTGTTAGGTGCTGGGGCCTACTCGGAAGAGGCGGGTCGCCACAGTTAGGACCTGACCCAGAAGGTTACCTCCTTCACGGCTTCTCCCTTGCCTCTCTCTGCTTCCTGGCCGCCATGCCATAGGCAGCTTTCCCCCGCCCAGGCCTTTCTGCCATGCTGCTTCATGCTGCAGCCAGCACAACATAAACCAAACTAAACTTCTCCTTCCTTAAGTTGTAGGTGTTGGGTACTTTGTCTCAGCAATGATGAAGTGACTGTCTTCTGAAATGTTTGCTCTTGAGGCACAGCACCATGCTTTAAGAAGTCAGCCTTTCCTCACTGAGGCTGAGCAGACAAGCTTTCCCGCCCAGCCTCACCTCAGCTGCAGAAGTGTGAATCAGATCCATGATTGTCTATAAGGCACTCTGCTCTGCTGGGGCAACGCGTCCTGACATTGGGCTCGTGTGTTTGTTGGCTTTCTAGCTGCTAAGACACAATACCTGACACATAACCTAAAGAGGGGAAGGTTTAATTCAGCTCCGTGTTTCAGAGGTTCAGTCCATGGCTGGCAGGCTCCAAGGCAGAAGCACCACGCTGAAGGGCGAGGCAGAGCCAAGCTGCTTAGTTCATGGCAGCTAGGAAGCAGAGCAAGGGAATGGTCTGAAGAGAAATGGGTGAGAGACCACAATACCACCCCAGGCCACTCCACCAGTACCCATCAGATGTACCCCGAAGTACGCTTTACTAACCTGCTGGGCGTTTCTTAATCCAAGGAAGCTGACAAAGCAGAATTAATTACTACATCTTATAAGGATTATTATCATTAAATAGTATTTATGAGGCTGCCTATGTATACATGAAATGGATACTGTGATAGTGACCAAAATAGAGAATCAATATTGCCCCTAAGATCTAACGCATTTGGCAGTGGTATTCATAGGAATTCCACAGGCACTATATAAATATCTTGAATTCTGAGCCCACTATACCTTTTCTCTTTCCAAGGGTCCTAAGCTTGTGGGCCCAATCATGACCTCAGCAGCAAGGGATGGTGGAAAGAAAAACACTCTGGGAACTAACCCAGGTACAGCACGGGTAGGATGGCAAGTGGCACAAATTAGTGTTCAAAAGGGACCTGATAAGAGCAAATATTAACACCCATCCAGGTCTAAATTGATGGGTAGTACCTAGCAGCAGCAGTGTTAAGCAGAGGTCTAGACAGCTGAGGGTAGGAAAAGGAAGAAATACAAAGGACTTGGATGGCAAAGCTGCCCCGTGGCTGCATGTGGGCGGCCCCATCTTACTCAAATAGCAGATGCCAGATCTCAAACGGGAGGGCTACACTGAAACTGCAGCAGTTGGGAGGTCTGAGTCCATAGGGGTTCTGGGCCACAGCCTGGGGAGGGCAGCAACTGTCTGTCCTAAATTGAAAATTTGAGTCCTTCCTCTTTTTCTGTGATAGTTTCGGTATAACCCTACAGAGTAATTCATTAATTTAGTGTATATTTTGAAAGCACTTAATACATACTTAGCCCTGATCAAAGTGCTGGGATACTTATCTTTCATCGTGAAATCTCTTTCCTTTCTGGTATCAATCTGTTCATCTTCTTCCAGCAAAGACACAGCCTCAGTTCACAGTTCCTATTTCTTACTTATATAAGCTATGCTATGGTAACGGTCTTCTAATTAAAAATTGCCCTATATTCTCACCCTTCATGCCCATTCTTTCTAAAACATAACTGTGCTTATGATGCTGACTTTCCTAAAAGTCATCAATGTCTACCCCACACCTGTAGGATAGGTTTCTAACTCTGGGATTTCATTATGTGGTCCAGCTCACTTCCTGTGCTCCTTTGCTCTCTCCATTCTCTGATGAGCTGGAACTGTCACTTGTTTCCTAGACACACCACACCCTACACCTTTCTGAAGTTTTAAACATGCTGTTCACTTGGTCAGGAGCACCACTATTTCAGATATTCCAAATCATTTATGGAACAACCACTAGTCTCTCAAGATTTACAAACCATTGAGAGGAAAAAAAAATCCATGAGTTCCACTATCAGGCAGATTAGGAAATGGATAGGCAGCAGGTTCCTTGTCCATGGGTTCAGTTACAATCAATTATAGCCTGAAAGTCTTCAGTTAAAAATTTCAGAAAAAGACCAAAATTCCTAAGTTTTAAATTGTGTGGTGTTGTGAGATCTCACACCATGTTGCTGTTCCTAACTGGGACATGAACTGTTCCGTGGTTCAAGCATCCACGCTGTATATACTACCCACCCGTTAATCACCCAGGAATCATCTCAAGGAACAAACTGTCTGTTGAAGTACTGCAGGGCTTGTGCACAAGTAACTCTTCTTTTACCTGGTAATACTTACAAGGTGTGAAGAGTAGTGATGCTGGAAATTTTTTTACAGTATATTCTTATAATTGTTGTATTTCATTACTAGTTATTGCTAACTTTTACTGTGCCAAATTTAAAATATGATAGTACACAAAGGGTTTGGTACTATCTGCAGTTTCAAGAGTTCCGGGGAGGGGGAGGGGTCATGGAACAAATCCCCCCAGAGGAAGGTGGGGGCTGGTGTACTGGCCAACGCTTGAGGGGAATCACAGTGTCCATCAGCACAGGAAGGACTCTAGGAGTCCCACAGTGCAGAAATGAGTTCAATTTAGAGCAACACAGTGCTTCCTAACATTACTTGACAACTCAGGGACCATTTAATGATTTTTTTATTAGTGTGTGGTTTGCAATACGGAGTACTTACATTCACAGGTACAAGTGAACTGGTACATACACACACTGCCTCTTAATCATTTTCCCTCCTCTTCTGCTCCCTTCCCCAGAGCCCTCTCCCATCTCCACAGAGTCCACTTTGTTTCCCTTCATCTCTTTTATTTTGTTCTTTGTGTATATTTTTGATCTCTCGTATTAGAGAAACCATGAGATATTTCACCTTGTGTCTCATTTATTTCACATAGTTGTGCTGCTGTAAGCATGGATATACATGGATCACTGTAATACGACGTCTTTAACTTTTTAAAGAAGTTATCCAGAAAAGGTATAGCTAGGGCAAATGGAATTTCTATTTTTACCTTTTGAAACTACTTAGGAAACTGCTTTTTCACATCTCTTTGCTTAAGAATGCCTTTTCACCTTTCAAAATCCAGTTTCAATGAATGAAAAGACTGAACAAAGACAGATCAGATTTGTTAGATTAGAAATTCTCCTACCTCATGACAACTGCATTTACTGGGGACCTCCACAAATTAAGTCTAAAACCTGGTGACATGCTAATTAGGCTCAAGTCACGGAGTCAGCACTAAAAAGGAATGAAAGGCACCAACATAATTTTCTTCTTGAAACTGAGAGCTATAAAAGCTACGTTAAAAACTCAAATACATTGGTCATACTAACATTTCTTCTTGAACATTGATTTAGAAAGGGAAATGACGTGACCTATTAAAGTAATATACTGAAATATTCTGAAAACTTTGACTCAGAAGTAGTGTCCACCAAAGTCGACACACTTCTTAATTATTCACAAAGGTGGAGACTTATTTATGCAAAGGCTTACAGATAATGTTAAACATTTAACATTTCTGCATATCTAATAAAAGGTATAACACAAACACCTTATTATCTCCCCTAACATCCATCATCTGCTGTGAAGCAGACAGGTGTGGTAGCATTTAAAAGTGACCCCCACACAGCTGCATACACAGAGAACAGGCATGGGAATTTCCTCAATTCTAAGAATAGGGTTACATACACTGGTGACTTCAAAGCACTGCTAAAACCAGAGTTGAGGTCTTATATATTTCCTCCCATTACTTAAACCCCACATCTATTACATACACAGAAACCAAATAAATAGAACATAAAACACCAGGAAGACCATGGTCAGTTGAAATTTTCCAGCACCTTTCATTAGTTTAATCTTACAAATGTGATTAGCTTTTACTTTCAAGTTAATAAAAAGAAGCAAGAACTTTCTCCCTTAAATTAAGAGTTTCATTGTAAATGGGAAAAAAAATCCTCATTTCTTGCCAGCATGAATAGAAGAGTAAGAGGGACTTCAATCATTAATTCAACAAATACTTTCTAAGTAAGGCACTATTCAGGAGTTGGTGATGCAGTAGTGGCCTGCTGCCCCTGAGCTCTGGGGGTAGACAGATGATACACACAACACACAAACAAACCATGTCAGGAAGAAAAGTTAGAGACCAAAAGTAAAAGAGAGAAGGCTTATTTTAGACAGGCTGATCTGAAACGGAAGGTGACATCTGAGATCTGAACGCAGCAACGGATTACCTGGAGGGAGAATTTTCCAGACAGAAGGAGTAACAAGTACTGCACATTGAGTGAATAGGAAACTGGCAGAAAAGAAGACAAAGAAGAATCTAGGGCCTAAGCACGCAGAGCTTTATCATCTATGGAGAAACTTGGGATTATACTTTGAATCGATGCTGTTTGAAACATTATTTGATGAACATTTTAAAAAAGATTTCTAGGGGAAAGCCAGAGTAGATGCAGGGTGCTAGTTCAATAGTCAAGGCCACGCATAATGGTTTATGAGTCTAAAGACAGAGCAGTGGAAGGAGTGAGGAGTGATTTGACTTGTTATATTTTACAAATAAAGCTGATATGATCAGCTGATGGCTTAGATACAGAGGGTAAAATAAGAGAAAACTCATGGATGCTTCCATAGTTTTGTGGATGATGAATTAAAAGAAACAAACTACCATACACTGAATTGTAGTGGAGGTAAGATGATTAAACCCCAAGGTTTTTAAACTTTGTGAAGTTTGGAAGTTGAAGAAGAATTTAGAATGGAAACTGACAAGGAATCAGTCCATTGGTTCCTCCAATGCAAACCAAAGACAGTAATTACAGAAGGGAATTACCAACTTTGTCAAGTGCAGCTGAGACACCAAGGAGGGCAACTTGTTTGTTATTAGTAAATGGAAATCACTGGTGGACTTGGCAACAGGAGTTGTTAAGAGTGATAGTGCAGAAGCCTGATTATAAGTAGATCAAGAAAAGAAGGAAAGGTAATAAATGTACAAGACACGGGAGAAATAGAAAAATCACCATTTTACAATGACCACTGCAATATTCAACATGAGTAACAATATTCAACTTGGTTACTCATCAGTGGGTGACTAACCACTGTTGAAAAACTACTGGGGAACAAGATAGTTTCAAAGTAGCTTCCAGAGGTTATCAATCATTTCAAAAGGAAACTACTATTTTTTTTTCAATAAAGGAATCTGACAGATGCAATCCCAAGCAAATGATCAAACTTCACTTCACAAATCATTCCTCACACTGGTCTCATGGGTTCCCTGCATGGTGCACTCAAGGATACAGCATCAGGTACACAGCACACGTGCCAAACGTTTAAGTCATTCTCCTGTAGACTTGTCAATAGTTTACCCTTCATTACATAAAGAAAATACTTAAGTCAAATAGACAACATTTTACAAAGCAACTCACATACATTCTTTTCAAAATGTCAATGTTATTAAAGTTAAAGGTCAAAGCCCAAATTAAAGGAGAGCTAAGATATACGACAACTAAAAGTAACATGAGCCTCGCGTGGCTACTGGCTATTGAAAGAGCGTGAGGGGGCTGGCAGCTGGGAGGACTTGAATGTGACAGTGTGGCCAGCGATAGTACTGTACTAATGTTAAATTTAGTGCAAGGAAGAGACCGGGTTGTGGCCATCCAGGAGGATGCTCTTGTTCTTAGGAGACACATGCTGAAGTATCTGGGGGTGAAGTGTCGTCACATCTACAAACAACTCTCAAGTGGTTCAGGAAAATGTGTATTGGACAAACAGGGAAGCTAAGACAAAATAGTAAAAGTTAATAAATCCATATGAAAGCTATGCGAGTTTTCGCCAAACTGACTTTGCAACTTTTTAAAAATGGGTAATTTTTTGAAAAAGGATTGCGAAAGAAAGATTAAAGTACAGACTTCGATGAGTTCTGTGCTAATGGAGACAGTAAAGGGGGTGTTAAAGTTTGGGGATAAAAGGGGTAAAAGGATTTTAAAAGTGGAAGGCACTTTAGCACTTTTGTTATTTGTCAGGCATGAGTGAGGAGAAAAAGAAAAGCTGATGAGGTCAGGAGGGGAAGAGACCCAGTGCACGGAGACGAGGAGGGATGCGGGTGTGTCTGCGGGGAGCAGTGTATGTAGAGACTCTTCCCAAGCATTCCTGTTTTCTTGCTGCCAACTAAGACTTGAAATAAGGAAGAGATGATAGGAAATAGTGGTATGCACTGAACTGATATAGAAAATCCTGAATAAGGACTGATAGTATTAGGGGCTCATCTATTTAACCTTAGAGATCAAAGAATTCCTAGAACTCATCTAGTCAACGCCTGTGATTTTACAGAAAAAAATTGAAGACTTGAGTTTCTTTTATAATCGATAGGTTGAGATTAGGAAAATACTGTGTAGTAAATAAACATGTTTAATTGGCCAAATATAGAAGTAGTACTAAGAAGATAAACCATTTATTGGAATCCTCCTACATGGTAGAACTAAGGCAGGCACTTTGTATATTTTATTTTTTATACTGAAAACTACCTATGTAAAACTACAAAAATTTTATGCATTTAATCTCCACTCTCCATATGAATAAAGGAGGCTCAAAAAGTTTAGATACTTTTCCACAGCTGCATGGTTATTTCCATGAATGAGTGGACATTACATTTGCCCTGAAATTATCCAAGTTGGTCTTATTTTAAAAGATTGTCAATTAGAGTACAAACTTATTAATCTTATTCAACTTTATATATCCTTGTACCTAGTAGACTTTCAGTTCATTTGTTTGTTTATTTTTTTGGTACCAGGAATCAAACTCACGACCTTGTGCTTGCCAGGCTGGCGCTGTGCACTGAGCTACATCCCTGGCTCTCAGTAAATTTCTTGCATCAAATACTTCAGCAAACCTGAATTGCAACAAAAAGTTCTTAAAGGCATAGTGGTTATCATCACACACTGAGGCAAAGAAGTAAACTGAGGAACACACACAGAACCTGAGGTTGTCAAAGATGATACAGATCAACCTGTTTCTTCATGGATTAAACATGCAGATGAAGCAAAACAGACACAATGCTCACTGACACTCCAACATTTCTAATAGACAGGATGGAGCATTCCTGTGAAAACAACGTTTCACACAGACAGGAACAATACATGCTCATGGAAGATGAGGTAGATGTAGGGTCTCCGTTAACTGGCAATTTATGAATCTCACATAACAAGGAGGAGCTTAAAGGACTGAAACTTTCACTGCTTCGCTTTCGTGCAGTGCCAGTCTTTTAATCCCTGCCTGACCCATTTTTACTCAGCACTGAAAAAGGTACATTGTTTGATTGGAGTATTAGTGTTCAAGATTAGTTTCCAGGAAAAGCAAGCACCTTGCATATAAAGCAGGACCCTGATACAAGGCTTTAGATTGTACTCTAAGTCACCTGTTCAAAATGAAAGAAAAAAGATCCCCAAATCCAGAATCTAATATTCTACTCCCTCCCACAAGTGCAGATGAAATTAATAATTGTGTATAGAAAAAAATTCTCAGTGAAAAACATTTGAAAATCTTTGAAAATATACATACTTTAGTTTTCACCAAAAGGAAGGTGAATCTTATTATTCATATATCATATGAAAGTTAATAGACTTTTCTTCTTAATCACAGATATCAATATGTATTGGATGGTTAATTATAGGTTATAATGCAATTAAAATGTAAACACAATAGGGAAATACAAGACACTTCCTAAACCCTTATGTAACTTTTCTTAGGAATTTCTGATATTTAATGTGAACTCTTCAGGAAAATTGTTGGTATCATTTCATGTGGTAGACTTGTTTTGTTCTCAGTCCTACCCATTCTAACAGCCCTTTTATAACAATTTATTTTTCTTTTATTTTAAAGCAAAAAAAAGAGAAAAATCAAAAAGCAAACAACAACAAAAAAAACAACAAAAGCAAAACACCTACAACAACAACAAGAGAATAGCAACATATGATTTCAAAACAAGATGACAGGAATTTAACAATAGTTGTTATATCGCATATTGTTATGTTCAAAATAGTTGCTCAGGTTACCAGGTACAGGCATGCAAAGTTGATCAAACAACACAATTTCCCTCTGAGAGATTTCTTTCTCTTTCACTATATCCACTGTGACTTTTGGATCTTATTTACTCTTTCAGTTTCTTATACTAGCGACACAATATGGTGTTTATGCATGCAAATCCGATTTATTTCACTTATGAGTATGGTTTCTGGTTGCATCCATTTACCTATAAAAGCCTCGAGTTTATCCTTCCTTATAGCTGAGTAGTATTCCATTGTATAAAAATACCACATCTTTTTAATTCATTCCTCAGTTGATGAGCATTTGGGTTGTTTCCAAGATCTCGCTATTACAAATTGTCCAGCTATAAACAGGGGTGCACATATATCGCTGTGGAATGATGTTTCCAATTCTTCTAGGAAAATACCCAGAAGGGGAAAACCTGGGTTGAATGGAACCTCTAATCCTAGTTTTTTGAGGAATTTCCACACTGATTTCCACAGTGGTTGCACCAGTCTACACTCTCATCAACAATGTGGAAGGGTTCTTTTTTCCCCACAGCCCCTCTAGCATTTGTTACTGGTTGATTTCTTAATGTTAGCCATTCTTTCTGGAGTGAGATGGAATCTCAGTGTTGTTTTAATTTGCACTTCTCAAAAGACCAATGATGTAGAACATTTTTTCATATATTTATTTGCCATTTGTATCTCTTCATCTGAGAATTGTGTATTCATCTCAGATGCCCGTTTTTGGATTGGGTCTTTGAATTTGGGAGGACTGATCTTTTTTAATTCTTTATACATTCTAGATAGCAGTCTTTTGTTTGAGGGATAGTTGGCAAAAATCTTTCCCCAATCCATGGATTTTCTTTTCACTCTGTTGGTGATTTCTTTTGATGTGCAAAAACTTTAATAAGATAAGATCCTAGTTGTCAATTCTTTGAAGTATTTCCTATTAAGTTTGATTTTTGTTCATGAACTCTTTGTCAACCCCTGTGTCCTCAAGATTTCTACCTACTTTGTCTCCCAGTAGATTTAGTATTTCTGTCTCAATATTTAGATCTTTGATCCATTTTGACTTTAATGCATGGTGATAGGCATGGATCAAGTTTAAATCTCTGGCACGTGGAGAGCCAGTTTTTCCAGCATCATCTGTTAGAGAGGCCGTCTTTCTTCCAGTGAACATGTTTGGTCCCTTTGTCAAAGATAAGGTGGCTGAGTGTGTTTGTAGTTGTCTCTGTATCTTCTATTCTTTTCCACTGATCCTCAGGTGTGTTTTTTGCCAGTGCAGTGCTGATTTTATTATAGCAGCTTTGTAGTATAATTTCAAGTCAGAGATTATGATGTGTCCTGCCTTGCCTTTGTTGCCCAGGATTGCCTCTGCTATTCTAGTTCTCTTCTGGCTCCAGATGCATTTTAGGAATGCTTTCTCTAGATCTGTCAGGTATGCGAATGGTATTTTGATAGGGATTGCATTCAATCTGTATAACAGTTTTAGGAGTATGGCCATTTTCACAATGTTGGTTCTTCCTATCCATGAATAAGGGATATCTTTCTATTTTCTGAATTCCTCTTTGATGTATTTTTTCAGAGTACTGTAATTCTCAATGCATAAATCTTTTACTTTGTTAGATTGATTCCTAAGTATTTCATTTTTTTATCTCAATCTGATAAAAGCCAACAGCCAACATCATATTAAATGGACAAAAACTGAAAGATTTTATTCTAAAATCAGGTACAAGAAAAGGATGTCCACTATCACAACTCCTATTCAGTACTGTTCTGGAAACATCAGCCAGAGCAATTAGACAAGAAAGAAATAAAGGTATATATATAGAAAAGGAAGAAATTAAATTATCATTTGCAGATAACATGATACTCTACATAGAAGACCCCAAAAACTTCAACAGACTTACAGACTTAATAAGCAAATTCAAAAGCCAGTAGCATTCCTACACACAAACAACAAACTTACTGAGACAGAAATAGGGAAACCATATCCTTCACAATAGCATCTATAACAATTTATTCTTAATTATACTGAAATGAAATGTAAAAATAACTTAGCTTGACTACCTAGGTAATATAAATCAAAACAGATATCAACTCTTAGAAATAAAATTAATATCATATAATACAATAGTATTACAGTGTGTAGATGCTTAGTCATGACGACTAGGAGACAAAACCTGCCACCAACTGCTAAAACACCTTCAGGGCTCAACATTCAAGGCCATGACACACAAGTCCTCTGAATCACACGTTCTCTCCAGAGCCTAATGTAGCATTTGGTCACTAGAATTTTGTTCTTCACTCACCTAAAGCATCAGAAATTTTAGATGACAGGTTTCAGAGAGCATATCAAAATTTAGGATATTAGATTTGTCTTCCAAATAATCCTCGCATAAAAAAATTCTATGTGTAGTATTACTCAAAACTCTAACATGTTTCCTTAGATGAATGAATACTGTTTCTTAAATGAACATCCTGATGTAGCCTATTTTTATGTTTTATTCTTTGGAATATCAATAATGATTCACCTACCTGATATCCTGGAAAATTTCCTATTACTATATCTTCCTAGAGACCTAAAATTCAGTGGTACCTTAGTTTTTTTTTTTTGTTTGTTTGTTTGTTGTTTTTTTTTTTTTTTTGCGGAACTAGGGATCGAACTCACAACCTTGCACCTGCCAAGGCAGGCGCTTAAGTCACCGAGCCAAACTCCCGGCCCTGGTTTTCTGAGGTAAGGTTGCACTATGTAGCTCAGGCCGGCCTTGCGCTCGCGTTGTAGCCCAAACCTACCTCGAACTCACAACGCTCCACCTACCTCAGCCTCCTGAGTGCTGGGATTAAAGGCGTGCGCCACCACACCCGGCTAAGTGGTACCTTAGTTTACAAGCTTAATTCTTTCCATGATTCTGGTCCTAACTGAATTGGATGAGAACCGAGCTGAATTTCCCCATAAGGTCAACACTGAACCTAACCACTGAATTTGATTCGGTTCTCATCCAACTTGGGACCAGAATCATGGAAAGAAGTAAGTTTGTGAACCAAGGAACCACCACATACACCTCTTAGCCAAAAAAGTGTCATTAAGTATTTTATGCATAGAAGTACATTTTAAACATGTATGAGTTACACATAATGATGATAAAATGAGCACTGAGGTATCTGTTAAAATAAAGACTATAAATGTCACCTCTCTCACCTTTCCTTGCCTTGAAATAACCACTATTTTGAATTGTGTGTTGTGGGGGTCTGAGCTACTGGGGTCTGTGCCTAGATCCCCAACCTCCCAGATGAATGCATGGCAAAGGCCCAAATAACCAAGACAAGCGGTATGGTCCTTAGGGCTCCAGGAGGGCCAAAATCCACTGCAGAGTTCATAACTCTGGTGGCTGACCCGAGACTGCCTCTGGGTGGTCTGCATTTCTTCAGAACAGGGAAGGGGCTTCGTGGAAAACGCAGGAAACCTGAGCAGGAACTTGGGAGGGGCTCAAGGACCCCTCCTAGTAACAGATGATGTGCATTAAGGTCTCCAGGTGTCCTCAGCCGTGGCCCATCCTGGCCCCAAGGCATCTTCTCACTCTCAGTTCAGCCGTGCCCGGGCCACACCACAGCCCTGCACACGTGTACTGGGCTTCAGCAACTCCAACGGTGTGCTTGTCATTCTATTACCTTTCCTTTTAGTTTTACCATATGTGTATCTCTAATATTATTTAGTTCTGAGTATTTCTAAACTTTAGAAAAATATAATTTTATGTATACTTTGTCTTTTTCAACATGTGCTTTTCATTTAATAATGTGTAAGCTTCACCCATGTTAACACATGAACAATATTCAGAGTCACAATAGAATGCATCTATTCTCCTACTGATAGGCATCTGGGATGTTTCCATTTTTTCTGCAGTTACAACTAAACTAAAACATTTTTTACAATTTGAACTTTTTTTTTTGCTTTAAAAAAACATTTTTAAGGAATGGGGCACATAGCTCAGTGGCCCAAGCACCTGTCTGGCTAAACTTTCTTAAGTCAGTTATTATTTAGATTTTTTGGAAAAAATTTAAATATAATGCAATCTTTACTTAACGATTCCAAGTCATATTTTAAAATGTCAATTACATATAATATAGTATTATAATAATCCCTTCAGAGGTTATAGATATATATTCTAATTTTTATTAGAAGTGGTAAATTTAGCCTGTATTTTATAGTCTTTCTCCCCTTACTCTGGGGCCATCAGAAAGAAGCTTTTTGCTACTTTTGATTTTATTCTCACATTCTTTATTTTCAATTTCCTCCCCATAGACCGGGAGGCCAGCCATGAAATTTTAGAATAATCCCAACAAGAAGAAAAAGTAAATTATAACGGAAAGACAAAATAGGAACTTTTCTCGGGGGAAATGTGTGCTACTCTTTGAGAGACACAATGGTATTATAGTTGGTACAAAGGCTTACGTGTTTTACATCTGGTTCAGGCATTCATTACCTATCTAATTTTTTCTATTTACCAAATCTGAGTATCTACTTTCTCATCTGTAAAATGTAAATAATAATACTACTTGATAGTGCTATTGTAAGAAAGAAACATTACCATAGCATAGTTCCAGGCAAATTTTCAATCTTATTAGTGAACACAGGTTGCTCAGCCTTCATCTCCACCCACTGGGACCTGAGGGCAGTCTGTGCCCAACTCTGTATAGAGATCAGAGACCTCCCAGCTCACGAACAGTCACACAGTACTACATGTACAGTGACTTCCATAGAGCGGAGGGTTATTGTGGCTTTGACAGTTAAAGGAAACACCTCATTACAAATATTAAAAAGCAGAATTCCTACTGCAGAAAAACTTTAGAAAACCATCTGACTGGAAAGGAGAAAGAAAAAATGACTTAAAGAGAAGAGAGATATAAAGAATGTGGTAAAGAAACAGGTCACAACCCCAGACACCCAGTTCACCAAAAGCAAACCCAGGGGGCAATGAGGCTGGAAAATCAGAAAGCCCCCTACAAGGTTTCTTAGAAGTGGTAACAAAGCAATTGAATGAGACTTTGGAAAAAATGAAATCAGAAATAATCTTTCAAATAACCACAGAAATCACCAAAATATACACCATGCTTAGTGATGTTAGGGCAGATACAGACAAAAAAATAAATGAGCTTCAGCAAATTAAGGAAGGACAACATAGGAAGTAAATGGATTCCATAAAGCAGATTCAAGTAGATATCCAGAAACTCTCTTGGAAGTATTCAAAGCATATTAAGCCAATGTGAGGACAGGATCTCAGATAGTGAAGACAGGCTCACAGTTAGTGACCAGGAAAAGGAAGATTCTTCAAAAGTAGCAAGGGATCATGAGATATTAATCCAGCAGTTGCTTGACAAGACAAAGAAAAATAACCTAAGATTAATTGGAGTCAGTGAACAAGCAGGGGATACTACAAATGACATTAAAAACATCCTTACAGACATTGTGTCAGAAAATTTTCCTGGCAGAAAAAAAGAATTTGACATACAAATAAGTGAGGCATATAGAACCCCAATTAACAATGATAAAAAAAAATCTACTTCCAGGCATATCATAGTCAAGATTCCAGAAATTCAACACGAGAATAAAATTTTAAAAGCTGTAAGGGAAAAGAAACAAATCACCTATACAGGAAAACCCATCAGAATTACAGTGGACTTCTCAGCACAAACTCTCAAGTCAAGGAGAGCTTGAAGTGAAGTGCTCCAAGTTCTAAAAGAAAACAACTTTCAACCCAGATTGATGTATCCTGCAAAACTATCTCTCAAAATAGAGGGAGAAAC
Source organism: Dasyprocta punctata (assembly GCA_004363535.1). Classification (NCBI taxonomy): domain Eukaryota; kingdom Metazoa; phylum Chordata; class Mammalia; order Rodentia; family Dasyproctidae; genus Dasyprocta; species Dasyprocta punctata. Next base: position 83,294 of record RJWM01006432.1, read on the forward strand.
AAAATACTTCCATGATAAGGAACGGTTAAGGAAATTCATGACCACTAAACCAGCACTCCAAAATATTTTGAAGGACATGTTAGAAAGGGATGATAAGTACTACAGCTCAAAAGATGGAAAACAATACTCCATGCAACAGGAGTCCAGAAAAAAGCAGAGGTGGCTATTCTATTTGCAGATAAAGTTAATTTTAAGCTAAGACTGATTAAGAGAGACAACGAAGGTCATTATATATATTGGTAAGGGAACAATCTAAGAGGAAGAGATAATAATGCAACAAACACTAGGCCACCCAGTTACATAAAACAATTATTAATTGACATGAAAAATCAAGTAAGCCTTCATACAACTGTATTGGGAGACCTCAATACATTGCTGTCACAAAAAAACAGGTGGGGAGTTCTTGGGATCCTCTGGGTAGACTATCATGTCATCTGAAACAAAATCTATGTATATAAAAAATTAGGAGAACCGGTCCAACCGGACCGCAACGCGCCGGCGCCATTCGGCGACAGCTTGCATCAAGGGAGATCTGATCCGCCTTCCGGGGATGGGGACTCCGCCGCCCCGGAGGAGAACCAGAACCGGTCCAACCGGACCGCAACACGCCGGCGCCACGCGGCGCCAGCTTGCATCAAGGGAGATCTGATCCGCCTTCCGGGGATGGGGACTCCGCCGCCCCGGAGGAGAACCAGAACCGGTCCAACCGGACCGCAACGCGCCGGCGCCACG